>MU105635.1:198400-458925 GCA_012274485.2 Sinapis alba | reverse complement strand
AAGTGTAGTCCATAAACGGGAAGTTGAGTTTAGCCCGTGGCCCACGGAACCCAACAGCGGCTCGATCATAGGCCCTAGCCGCGTCCTCAGCGGTTTCGAAAGTGCCTAACCATACACGTGTCGCTCTCTTGGGATCTCTGATCTCAGCTGCAAATTTTCCCCAAGGTCTCTGCCTCACTCCTCTGTATCCAATCTTCTTATTCCTCCTCTTCCTTATCTTCCCGCCTTCCGCTTTCTTCGCCGCCGTCGCAGAGCTCTCTCTTCCACTACTAGTAACCCCATCTTCTTCTTCTTCTACAACTACTACTACTTGTTCTCTCTTTTCAATTCTCTGATTTGGCGCGAAAAAGTAGTCGCAGCCCAGACAACCATCGATTCTACAAACTTGACAAGTGTCGGAATCCAACCGAGGCATTATCACTGTGCTGTCGCTGGAGAAGGCCTGATACGGCGTCGTATCGCTTTCACCTGAGATGACGTGTTGCAAGGCGGAGACTATAACTGACAGCTCTTGCTCCGGTGACAACCGTTGATCCTTCTGATACGGATACTTCCGGGTCCGGGTCAAATCGCGCTCCGAAGCTCCGATGAAGAATTCGGGTCTGGTGTAAGGATAGTGCATGCCCGATTAAAATTTGAGTTTGGATAAAAAAAAAGATTTGTTTCTTTGTATTTTCTGTTGTGTCTGAGGAAACTGAGAGTGGAAGGAAGCTCTCTTATATATACGGTTCCGTGTTTTTCACTTGCCAACTGGCACACTCTTCAGACGCGGGGTCGTTTTGTGTTCTGTCTTTTTTGGAAACACGTGCGTTATTTTCTAGATTTTTTTTTTACGAATGTTTTGACATTTACATTTTTTAATTTTTGGTTAGGTTTGATTAAATGACAGTGATAATGACATTTCATTAAACATAAAGTATTTAATCATTTATCATCACGTGTGACGATTTACAAGAACCACTTTTAGTGATTTGTTATTTAATTATATATTAGGAGTATTTATTATTAGCAGTGCTTATGTACGTTTTCAAATTGTTTACATTTAAAATTGAACATGTTTAGTAAGATAGGTATCTAAGGTACGTAATTGATTGGCTTAGAATAAATCACGTGCTGATTTTAGCTTTTATTATTTCGCATGAGCTATTATCTCCGCATGTATCCATTGTAGATACCAACTTGTCTTTGTAGATGACTAGATCCATCGTCTCAGACCTCATTTGCAAATCTATCTTTTTGTCTTTTTATACTTTTAAACTCTGATACGTCGAATAAATCCAACAACATTGTTTTCAAATTATATCAATAGACATGTGTAACATTACAATAACATGGTAGTTCACACACAAATGGTAACTTGAATAAATTATAAAAAGAAAAGATGATCATCTCATTAGCCCAAGTAACGAACACAGTGAACTTTGCTCAAAATCTATGTTTTATCGACTACAATTTATCAAACTGCTTTTATATAAACTTGATGATTCGTTTTATAAATAGTTCAAAATAGAAATTATTCCATATCCCACCAAAAGAGAACACGATTCAGGTCTAAAGTTCAAACAGGAAAACAGAACATGATAACAAAAGTCTAAAAACGCCTTATGAGATGAAACCTAAATTATTGGAGTAAAGATATAGGGGTTACTTCTGTTACAAAAAAAAAAGATGTAGGGGTTATTTCACTAATTATTGATCTTACCATAGTTATATTTGACCAAAGTATGGTATCAAAGATTCTAAAGTTGGATAAGATTTAGAATATCGTGAAGTTCTTATCTCAAAAGAATGTGTGTTAAAAGACACAAAAAATTATGATCTAAAAATAATATATAAGTTGTATGAACTATCTACTTAATTTCAACTAGCTAGTTTTAAGTAAAAAAAAAAACTAGTTTTAAGTCAACACTCTATAGAACTTAACATTTCGTATCGTCTTTAGTTTTAGAGTTTGAATTGTCTTTAAGATATACACATTATATATATCAACATGCACTCTTTGGCATCTGCATTCAATGTCTCTTACTTCAAACCATGGTTGTAGATTCATTTCCGTCTAACTTTTCAGTTAATATAAATGATCAACTAATATGAATTTTAAAAGTTTTTTACATAAATATATGAAACTGATATTTCAAACAATAATATTTGAAATTTTTAGGAAAATTACATTGAAAAGAATTACGTTTTTTTTTTTTTGAAACTCAAAAAAGAATTACGTTTATAAGTTAAAATTCATCATTAATTTATCACATGAGCATGAAATCCAAGTTAAAGAAGATAGGCTATATAAGAAATTCAAACTAACATGAGATAAAATGACATTTTTAGATAATTTTCTTCTTATAGTTAAATAAGACAAATAAAGATTGATCAAACGAAATGGGGGGAGAAAATGTGTTAAAGGTAATGAATGAAAGCAAAGGTCTCACTGTTTCTCACTATTCTCAGGTATTAGTATTACAATGATTTTTTTTTCCCTTTTTTGGGGTCAAATATTTCAATGATTTAGAAGTTGAAGTGTATTGTTCAAAAAAAAGGAAGTTCAAGTGTATATATATACATCATGATGCTAAGCTGGCATTCTCGACGCTGTGTTGACCCTTTCTCGACGTTGATCCACACGTCTTCGCGTTCCAGACTCTCTTCACGCTGACCTTTGATTATTATGTTCTCTTTCTGGTCTTTGACTTGGTCTCGCGGCCAATTATATACGAGCACATACATTACTCTACTGAATATCATAGGAGTAAAATACTTTATTTTAAAAAGGATTATGAACAAAAATTTTTTTATTAATGTGGAGTGTCCCAAACCCATGGAAAAACTCATACTAATATTTAAGGAGATGTGCAATCCATGGATATACCATCTTTTTCGGTATTCAAATAAGCTATAAAATATGAGTCAATATACGTGTAAAGTGATTACGAATAATTATGACTTAATTTTGCTCAAAAAGTAGATCAAAATTGAAATGTGTTAACATCCCATCCCCAGCTCCTTACCACTCAACCATAATCAACCGGTAAATATGAACAAATTTTACTTTCTATTAATATACCTTTTTCATTTATAAACCTTATTTATGGAGAATTTTTGTTGTTAAAGAATACTACCATGACAAATTTTCTTGATATAGTATTAGTTCTAAAAAACATTTGCTTAACATATATTTTTTATTTTGAGGTGATCCAATTTGATAATTTATACTTTATTTCGTTCATAATGTATAATGTTCTGTCTCAATACATACATATTAATTTTTATAAAAAATATCACTAAATATTAAAATCAATTTATATAACTATAAATCAATTAGTAAAAATACAAAATGTTGGACATTTTTTTATAAATTAAAAACTATCTAAATATAAAAATTATATCATAAAATACCATATATATTTTCTTTTTTTGAACATTAACATCTTATATATTAAAAGTAATAATAAGTTGGCCTTGGGATTTAACGTTCTCCATAAACTTTAGTTAATTGTTATTTGTGCTCACATTTTACCCTATGTGCCCGGCTCAGTTAGATTATGGGCATTATGCCAAAAAAATTTCTCTGTGGTATTATTATAAACTAAATAGTTAGGATTCTAACTATACTATTTCTGCAAATCATGTTCCTAATTCTCTAAAGGAAATTATCAAAAAATAGAAGACCTAGTGCGAAAGCACCTTGTGCTGCTGTGCACTTGCCTTACGCCGGAACTGCATATTATGTCTACAAATCATTCAAAACTGTGGGAACTTTTGTTTATGGAAAATAGCTTACTGTATTTTTTCAATATAAAAAATACTTTCTCCAAAAGTAAAAGTAAGATTTTCTAGAATTTTCATATTTATTAAAATTATAATAAATGTTTACTATTTAATTTGTTATTTATTTTTCTATACAATTTCTAATAATTATTTATTAATAAAAATTATTTAATTTAAATATTAATAATTAATGTTTTTCAAAAATATACAAAGTACTTTAAAAATATATAAAAAATATTTTTGTGAAATAAGAATAAAATCCAGAAAATCTTACTCCCTTTGTTTCATAATAAGTGTCGTTTTAGATTTGTGCATACGGATTAAGAAAATATTTAATTTTGTATATTTTCTATATAAAAACATCATTTTCCATATACCAAACCATATTTCAACCAATAGAAAATTAAACTGAAAAATAAAATTCATAAATTTTGAATTAAAATACAAAAACGACACTTATTTTGTAACATAATTTTCCTTCTAAAACGAAAGCTCTAAGAGCAAGTCCATCCATTAGAGCCTCTAATGAACTCTTAAGATTAAATTAATAGTTAATAAAATGGTTTGAGAACTTAAAAACCTTAGTTTGTGTAATTTTTTTTTTTTGCCTCCAATGGAAAAACCCCATAAGGGTTCTTAACAGTCTCTTTTTCTTTGATCCTTGGAACATAAGCGGCCACAGGAACCTCCACCGCCACAGAAACCTCCGTCCCCGGTAAAGAAACCGACTTTCTCTTCCTCCTCGAGGACGAAGACAGGTGAGTTTCTTTCTCCTCAACGTTGGAACAATTGAGCTGCCTCGTTAACGACTCTGAGAAACTCCGACCATTCTTAATGTCCGAAGGCGAGTTCCGCTGTGTTTCTCCGACGACGACGACAACTTTCCAAGATCTACAACTGAAACTCACGTTCTTGACTTTGTAGCCTTTGGCTTTCCATTCTCCAACTGCCTCAAGTTTCTCTGGCCGTCGCCAACTCTTCATCTCACGGAAGAGAGAGAAACAATACATGGATGGTGCAATCAGAGACTGACACGTATGCGTCTCTTACCAATTCCAAAAAGCCCAAAATAAACATCGGTTCTTCTGTTTTTAAGCCTTTTTGATTATTATTTTTTCACTTTTGGGTTAAGAACCCTCTAAACACCTGTGGATGGAGGTGGTCTAAGACCTTGATTAACCCTAAGAACTCTTAGTTCTTTTTTATGATTTAAAAAAAAAATAACCAATCGCAGACCGCCACGTATCTGTGGGCCCTGCGAACAGTACAAGAATCTTAGAAAAGAAATGAATTAAAGAAGTGAATTTTTAAAATTTTGTGGATCCCACATTCTAGAACCCAAGGTCCCCTATTAAACTTGCTCTAATACAAGTAAAATTTAACTTTTAAAAAAATAGGAACGAGAAGTAAAAGCATTAGCCACCAAAGGTAGAGACACACGTTGAGCACGTGCAAAAATGATAAAAACACGTTTTTGCGCTGACCAACGTTTTCCTTCATTTCTCGCCGCGTCATTACCTTTTTCACTTTATCTTCTCTTAGATTCTATGGATTTAGTACTAAACACTGATATAGTGATATACCTTCAATATTTAACTGATAACGGTCAGTCACCAACCAACTCTTCATCCTTTTAGTTTTTTTTTTATCTTCTAATGTTTATTTTTCATTGCCAATGAAAGCAATCATCTACTCAAAATTTTTAACTATAAATTAATATCTCTATTCTCTGCAACTTGAACAATCAATTTCACTATGAAATTATTATTTTTGACAAAAAAACTTTCAAATTGAAACATAAACTAAATATTACATGATAAAACAATAAGTTATAGTTGGATAAAATTTGCATGAAACAAGCTTTATGAATGATTGAATCCCAATCTGTGAAACAACAAAGGAAGAAACTTTAGTAACAACGATACAATGAAAGACAATAGTTGGTGATGTTAAACTATATAATCTAATCTCTCCTTAATACATTTACATAAGTTAGTTATTACACAAAGAGTTGTAACTCTTCATGTTGTGTCTTTTAGTATGAAGAGTTGTGTCTCTTATACTTGCAATGATTCGATCTCTATATAAAGGTCAATCATAAGTTGTAAACAATATCACAGAATCTCAATAATACAAAAATATTTCCAGACAAGTTAAGAAAATTCGCAACTTGTGAAATAAGTCTGAAACGTCTATCTTATTCTTTATTTCGAATTCGTGTGTAACACACTGTGATCGTTGTGTAACACAAGCGGTTGATAAAAGATTAACATGGTATCAGAGCTTTACGTTTGAGAGGACGAAGAAGAAAGCACTAGTAAGAGAAACACTTTGCGTGGAGAAAAGGAGGCTAGAGGATTTTGGCATACGATTTATCGGAAGGACACGAAACGATGCAAAATCAAGTGATTCCCATATTTGATGGAGAAAAGTATGACTTCTGGAGCATTAAGATGTCAACCATCTTCAAAACCAGGAAGTTATGGTCTGTGGTTGAAGAAGGCGTGGGAGCCCCACCAGCACAAGTGGATGAGACCCCTGAAACAACAAGGGCAAGATCGCTTAGAGAAGAAGCGATGGCGAATGATACGTTGGCTTTGCAAATCTTGCAAACTGCCGTATCTGATCATATCTTCTCACGGATTGCAGCAGCATCAACATCCAAAGAGGCTTGGGATGCATTGAAGGTAGAGTATCAAGGCTCTCCTCAAGTTCGTTTGATTCGACTTCAAACGTTGCGAAGGGAGTACGAAAATCTGAAGATGTACGAGAATGAAGATATTAAGTTTTTCACAGATAAGTTGGTTGCTTTGGCAAGCCAATTAACTTATCATGGAGAACAAAAGACTGACGTACAACTCATACAAAAGATACTCATCTCTCTCCCAGCCAAGTTCGATAGCATAGTCAGTGTATTGGAGCAAACAAGCGATTTGACTTCAACAAAAATGGCAGAGTTGATCGGGATTTTGAAAGCTCATGAAGCAAGGTTGGCTGTAAGAGAAGAAAGCACAAGTGAAGGAGCATTTGATGCTCGTGTTAAACAGAGAAATTCTGGTTTCACACAAGACAACTCAAAGCGCCGTGGAGGCAAGAAGTGGTGTGGTTTCTGCAAGAAGAACAACCACACAGAGAGTGAGTGTCTGAGGAAACACAAGAAGGATGATCCTAAGAAGGATCACAGAAGTAACAAAGAGTGTTACAATTGTGGCAAGTTAGGCCACTTCGCAAGTCAGTGCTACTCAAAGAAAAAGGAGAAGGCACATGTAAGTCTTGAAGAAGAAGACTTGAATGAAGACCATATGTTGTTCAGTGCAAGTGAAGCAACAACAACGATAATGGAAGATGTCTGGTTAGTAGACAGTGGATGCACTAACCATATGACAAAGGAGGAGAATTACTTCTCATGTCTTGATAGGAGTATCAAGGTTCCGATAAAAATCGGAAATGGAAGCATAGTCATGACAGCCGGTAAAGGAGATATTACCGTCATGACTAATGATGGCAAGAGGACCATCAGGAATGTGTTCTTGGTTCCGGGTTTGGCGAAAAATTTGTTGAGTGTTCCACAAATTGTTTCAAGAGGATACCAGGTGAATTTCCAAGAGAAGAGATGCCTCATAGAGGATGCAAAAGGCAGGAGGATAATGAATATCCCAATGACTCACAAGAGCTACATGATCAGGATGAGATCGGCTCAAGAAGAAGAAGCGATGAGCGCATGTGAACAAGGAAAAATGGAGACATGGCACAAAAGACTTGGTCATGTAGGCAACAAAAGGTTGCAACAGATGCAAGACAAAGACTTGGTAAAGGGACTACCAAAGTTTAAAGTCAGGAAGGAAGCATGTGAGGCGTGTAGACTTGGAAAGCAATCACGCAAAAGCTTCCCAAAAGAATCTCAAACTAAGACAAGAGAAAAGCTTGAGATTGTGCATACTGATGTATGTGGGCCGATGCAACACCAATCTGTTGATGGAAGCCGATATTTTTTGCTATTTTTGGATGACTATACTCACATGTGTTGGGTATACTTCCTGAAGCAAAAATCAGAAACCTTCTCAATGTTCAAGAAGTTCAAAGCAATGGTGGAGAAGCAATCGGATTGTACCATCAAGACATTGAGATCAGATGGAGGTGGTGAGTTCACTTCACAAGAATTCAACCGGTTTTGTGAAGAAGAAGGAATCAATAAGCAAGTTACCTTGCCTTATTCACCACAACAAAATGGAGTTGCGGAGCGCATGAATAGGTCCTTGGTGGAGATGGCTAGAACGATGTTGGCAGAACAAGACTTACCGCTCAAGTTATGGGCAGAGGCGGTATACACTGCTTCATATCTTCAAAACCGTCTACCATCAAAGGCAATAGAAGAGGATGTCACTCCCATAGAGAAGTGGTGTGGACACAAGCCAGATGTGTCACACATGAGAATGTTTGGTAGCATATGTTACATACATATCCCGGATCAAAAGAGGAGGAAGCTAGACGTCAAGGCAAAACGTGGAGTTTTTATTGGATATAGCAATCAATCCAAAGGCTATAGAGTTCTCATTTTGGAAAATGAGAAGATTGAAGTATCAAGAGATGTAGAATTTGAAGAAAACAAAAAGTGGGATTGGAAAAGGCAAGAAGAAGTCAAGAAGACATTTGAGTTGTCTATGGAAGACAATCAATCGCCTGTGGAGCAAACCGAAGGTATTTTCATCCCGGTGTTGTCTATGGAAGACAATCAATCACCTATGGATCAAACCGAAGGTACTTCCAGCCCTGTTTTCATTCAAAATATTCATGATACAAGTGATGAAGATGAAGAAGATTCTGAGCCACCAAGGAAGTTCAAGTCCATGATTGAAATCATGGAAAAGGCACCAAGAGTTGAACTTGAAGAAGCGGCTCAAGCAATAGAGGCTTGTCTTCATGCACATGAAGAACCATACACTTATGATGAAGCGTGTGGTAAGAAGGAATGGAGAGAGGCAATGGATGAGGAAATAACCATGATTGAGAAGAACAAGACATGGGAACTAGTAGACAAGCCAGAAAAGAAGAATGTGATAAGTGTGAAGTGGATCTACAAGATCAAGACCGATGCAAGCGGAAATCACATCAAGCATAAGGCTCGGCTAGTTGCAAGAGGATTCTCTCAAGAATATGGTGTTGACTACCTTGAGACGTTTGCCCCTGTCTCAAGACATGATACAATAAGAGCCATACTTGCATATGCGGCTCAGATGAAGTGGCGTTTGTATCAAATGGATGTAAAGTCAGCCTTTCTCAATGGGGAGCTAAAAGAAGAAGTGTATGTCACACAACCACCTGGGTATGTGACACAAGGAAAGGAACAAAAGGTGTTGAGGCTACACAAGGCTTTATATGGTTTAAAGCAAGCCCCAAGGGCATGGTATGGAAGGATAGACTCATACTTTCTTCAAAACGGCTTTGAGAGGAGTATGAATGATGCAGCCTTATACATCTTGAAGCAAGGAGGAGATGTGTTGATCGTGAGTTTATATGTGGATGATTTAATCATCACAGGAAGCAACATTGAGATCATCAACACATTCAAGGAGAATATGAAGAAAGAGTTCGAGATGATGGATCTTGGATTGTTGAACTACTTCCTTGGAATGGAAGTAATCCAAAAGGATGAAGGCATATTTCTTTCACAAGAAAAATATGCAAACAAACTTGTTGAAAAGTTTGGGATGCGAGGCAGTAAGAGTGTAAGCACTCCACTTACACCACAAAAGAAAGGAGTTGAGGATGACAAAGAGTATGGAGATCCGACTAAGTATAGAAGCATAGTTGGAGGGCTTTTGTACTTGTGTGCAACAAGACCTGATGTGATGTATGCAAGCGCCTATCTCTCAAGATACATGTCATCACCTCACATGAAGCATTACCAAGAAGCCAAAAGGGTGTTAAGATATGTCAAAGGAACATCAAGCTTTGGAGTGCATTTTACAAGTGTGAAAGAACCAAGACTTGTAGGCTACTCAGACAGCGATTGGGGTGGTTCTAAGGAAGACAAGAAAAGCACTTCAGGTTATGTGTTTACCCTTGGTTCAGCTATGTTTTGTTGGCAATCAAGCAAGCAACAAACAGTGGCACAATCAACGGCTGAGGCGGAGTACATAGCCGTGTGTGCAGCAGCAAATCAAGCCGTGTGGTTACAAAGACTATTTGAAGATTTTGGTCATAAGTTTGAAGGAGGCATTCCAATCTTATGTGACAACAAATCAGCAATAGCAATTGGGAAGAATCCAGTGCAACACAGAAGGACGAAGCACATAGAGATCAAGTACCATTTCGTGAGAGAAGTTGAGAAGAAAGGAATCATTGAACTAAAGTATTGCAAAGGGGATGATCAGCTCGCAGACATTCTCACAAAGGCATTGGGCGGTTCAAGATTTGAAGATCTCAGGAAGCAGCTTGGAGTGAAGTCGAGATATGATTAAGGAGGAGTGTTAAACTATATAATCTAATCTCTCCTTAATACATTTACATAAGTTAGTTATTACACAAAGAGTTGTAACTCTTCATGTTGTGTCTTTTAGTATGAAGAGTTGTGTCTCTTATACTTGCAATGATTCGATCTCTATATAAAGGTCAATCATAAGTTGTAAACAATATCACAGAATCTCAATAATACAAAAATATTTCCAGACAAGTTAAGAAAATTCGCAACTTGTGAAATAAGTCTGAAACGTCTATCTTATTCTTTATTTCGAATTCGTGTGTAACACACTGTGATCGTTGTGTAACACAAGCGGTTGATAAAAGATTAACAGGTGATAGGAACCACATATACGATGACCACACTTTCCTCTCCTTCGAACTGTCTTCTATTCCATGTCTTGATATTTGATAAGGGGATTTGTCTCCCTGCCATCTTTTGTCAAGCTGACCGAGCTAGAAGACTCTGTCACAGCTTCATCCACCTCTCCTAACAATGTCAAACGAGAAAGATTCAAAAGCACAAGAGTTACGCGTTGTGGTTAAGGGATCAACAACAAAAGTTTTACGGACCTTAATGTTGATAATGCTTGATGGAGGAGTCTCCATAATAGGTTGTAATAGGAGTGGATTGTGAATTTACTAATGTGGATAAGTATTGAATGAGCTAAGTGAAGCAGTAAGGGTCTCCTGTTGAGAGGAGGGTAATGTGGCAATCGTTAAGTTTCATGTAGCAGCGGGTCCACTAAAGTATATAAAGGAACTGAAGTAGGTTGCAATGCACGAGTGATTTCAAATTCAGATTGGAGACCTTCCATATATTTAGTATGAATTTGAGATGATGAGTTAGCGTTATCGCTTTGCTGTAGGACAATATCAATATGACAATATCAATATCCACTATGGGAATCTTATAGTTATCTGTTGAAAGTGACGAGGAGGTTGCAACCTGAGGAGTCATAGAAGATAGGAGACACCTCTTCGCTTTGTGTCCTAGGTTTCCACACCTCTCACACATAGATGGAATCCATATGTATTCAACATTAACAAGAAATTTTTTACCTTGTTTATCATTCAATGCAATAAGCTCTGGAAAGTCTCTATCCAGCTCCATCTCAACTAAAATACTTGATTCACCCATACTAGTAGGATCAAGTCGAGTTTTATACGTAAAAATAGGTTCTCCAAGTCTTGAGGCAGCATGACTTATTCATAATCTTGAATAGCAACAATTAGGAATATTTTCAAATTGGCCCAGATTGGAAGCGTAGAGATTTCATGAATTTTGAAAGAGCCTTCTGGAGTTCATGACAGTACGAAATGTAAGCAATCATCAATATATTATACTCCTTGCTGAATAACCCAATAACGAGTAGTGTGGAATATGAAACATGGATGATGAATGTCCAAGCTTCTTATAACTGATCTTACAACCTCTTTCCCAAATTTTATTGACCACAACATGCACCCGACCATCCGTAGTAAAGAACACTTATAGAACTTTCCAATGATATTTTTGTCCTTATTCCTGGGACCTATCCTAAGAACTTTCAAAGAAATAGATGCCTCATGTGTACCATCAAGTCGGTAAATTGGAGTGGCTTTCTGGTAAATATTTTATGACTGAGAGTTTAATCTCGCAGTCCACGGAAAATGAAGACTCCCATCGGCTTTTAGTTCCGGTGGAGGAAGCTTCTCAAACGGAGGCTGAAAAATTCAAATAGGATACTTACTCTTTGGTTTCTTGTTTAAAATATGGTCGTTTAAAGATGGCCATAAAGGGGGCTAACTCATTCACGACTATTGCAAGATCATGGTCTTGAGGAGTACGTGGTTTGGGACGTGTGACTAGAAGTTTGAAGAAAAATGGTTTCACCGATGAACCCAAAGAAGGGACAAATTTTTATGTACCTTGAAGAAGATTATATGATGGAATTGTTGGCGATTTGTTAAGCTTCAGAATTGTTATTTGGAACTGATTTGATCGAGGAATAACCGAATAACCAAAAATACAGACGGGAATGCTTTGCTGACCATAAGAGTGGGTGTGTTTTGAAGTTGAACAGGCAGTGGAAGCAAATTTGGGTCAGACGGTGAGACGTTGCTAATAGAAGGTAGAACCAAAACACTGCATCCGGCGTGAGTGAGAGAGCCAAGGGTCACAAAAGGAGACATTGGAATATCACATTCATGAACCACAAAGGTTACTGGATTGACAAGACTTACTGAAGCCAAAATCAGAGAAGCTGAGTCAGTCTTGAACAATATTTATTAGCTTCTGAACTTAGAGGAGGATCCACTTTTGCAGTACCACCAATTTCATGAGAAGTTTGTATGCTAAAGGCAAACATAGAGGTCTTAATATAACTTTTACGAGGAGCGCAAGGAACCATAAGGTTGGTACTGTCCAAAGCCATAGACAGAGCACTCACGACAATCTCCGGCAATGAAGATGGAGGAACGAGCAGATGCCACAGAGAGGAAGGAATGAGCGGATGCAACAAAGAGGGAAGATAAGGCGTAAAAGACGCATTGATTGATTTTGAGAGAGGAGAACCATTCACCGAGACCATGGCTGAAGGAGCAAGAGGGAGAGGTAGAGCTGAGACATGTCACCACAGAAAGGAGACCTACCGGAGACACCAGTGGAGACGTCGAACTTCAAACATTGAAAGTTATTATGTAAAACTTGAACCTTCATAATTACTCCCTTTAACTACAATCTCCCATGGTACAAGGTCTACTCACTCTCTTGGTTGGTTCACCTTGTGCCTGTTTCCTTGCTTGGAAGAACGTTTTTTTTTTGTTTTGCCAAATGTTTGAATACTATTAATGATCTTGAAGACTGCTATTGGAGTAGCAATCTGTTGTAGTCTTTTATTTCTCTCTCACTAGATAATGTAGATAAGGGTGGGCATGGAGCATATATCTAGAATTTTAAAAAGAGAAATTCCCTTAGATAGCCTCTTTTAGGTTGTTTATCACAAAAATAGCTTTTAAGGAAGAAAATGACCAAAATGTTTTTTTTAGAAGCTAAAAAATTCATTTATATGCATTTATACCCCTAGGGTTAACTAATTTGGACTTTAGGGTTTAGAGTAAAGGGGTGGGTTTGGGGTTAGAGTTTCAAATTTCAAAAAAAAAAAAAAAAAAAAAAAAAAATTTTTTTTTAAAANAGATAGCCTCTTTTAGGTTGTTTATCACAAAAATAGCTTTTAAGGAAGAAAATGACCAAAATGTTTTTTTTAGAAGCTAAAAAATTCATTTATATGCATTTATACCCCTAGGGTTAACTAATTTGGACTTTAGGGTTTAGAGTAAAGGGGTGGGTTTGGGGTTAGAGTTTCAAATTTCAAAAAAAAAAAAAAAAAAAAATCAAAATTTTTTTTTAAAAAAGTCTATTTTGGTCATTTTATTTTTTGAGGGTTATTTTTGTGACAAAAACTTAAAAAAGGCTATTTTAGAGAATTACCCTTTTAAGAATTATCTGTGATATGCTCTACTACGCACAAACAATCAATTTTTGGATTACTTTCCGGGTATTCAGTGTTCCAGATATCCGGAAAAATCTAATTTTTTACCGAATATCTGATTTAATCTATAAAAAAAAAAGTGTTAAATAATAACATTTCATTGTCAATTTTTTAATACTACTTAATTTTCAAATTTAATAACTAAATAATTAATTTAATATATAAAATATTATAAAACTTATATATATATGTATATACCGGATCAGATCACATATCCGTTATTAAAAATTATTAGTATTTGTGATTTGCTCCGTCTTTAATGGATATTGAATTTTAGTATTTATTTTGATTCGTAAAGTTATGAATATCTAGATTTTTGTTCGAGTAAAAACAAATAACAGATTGAATTAAATTTTACGGATATTTTTCCTACCCTTAGCTATAGAGGGTTGCCTGAGACAATAGAGACAAAATTTGCTTTGAAGATATGATTGAATATATGTGTACTGTACCCTTTCACATTGGTGTTTAAAGACTGAATCTCCAACTGTAATCACTTTATTTCTCCTTTTTTTCTTCAGAAAAAAAAACAAATTACATGTATACTTTTTCTCCTACTCTTGAAGATTAACTAGTGTACACACACATCATACAAACAAACATATTACATACACTCCACAATAATTAAAAGAATCAAGAGGATAAGCTGGCATCGATGCTAGTAGTGGACATTTCTTGGATCATAGACGTTTCTTCAACATGCCACTTGAGAATCTCTCTCGCATACTTGAATGCATTGTCCACAGTATCACTCTCCAAGCTCACTTGAGAAACAAAGAGCTTCGGTCTAAACGTCCTTCCACGCATCGAAAAGGGTCCAACAAGTGAATCATACAGTCTCTTGAACTGAAACCCAACGTAATGGAAAGCACGCTGAGCCATCGGAGGGTTGTGTCTACTCGTCTGGTTCTGGCTGATCAACGGGTTGAAGTCTTTGAACCACTCACATGTTCTTAGAGGAACCTCCTCGATTTTCTCTTGTAAGAGATCGAATTTGGTTAGAACTAGAAGGAACCTTTTGTGAGCTAGGCTCGGGTGAGTCACCGTTCTCTCGAAGAGCTGTTTGTTTGCAATCATCTTGTTCACAAGAACGCCGTCACAGTCTTCTATGTACTCTCCATAATCTGTTAGAGAGACGCAGAATATCACCAAGTCAGCATCTTCAAACATTTCCAGCCATTTCCAGTTTTCTCCAAGCCTTCTCGGATTTAACCGGATCAGTTGGTACCTATATATAGAGAGAGAGTATAAGTTCAAAGGTTTCTCATAAAGCCAGAGTGCAAAATAAGGAAAAGAAATAGAACTAACTTCATGTGTGGATCATGTTGATCATCGGTATCAAGAGAGACTTCTTGAGTGGCTGATGGGAATGAGAACTCCACACAAGAAAGTCCTTCCATGGAAGAGAGTCCTTCCGCTTGTAATATGTCCATATCAGAAGGTTCGTACTCTGACCTCGAGATCTCAAGAATCTGAAAACAAAGATTAGGTTAGACCTCAAAAAAACGTTTATAGAGAAAGACAGTTATTTGAAGCAAAACTCACTCGTCCAAGAAAATAAACAGCGTTTCTAGGAAGTGTATCACGAAGTAGCTTGTAAGTGTCTTGAATGGCTGGTATTCTCCAAAGATCTGCAACGGTTTGTGCATTTTCTCGACTTGATGCTGGAAAGATCTTTAGGTTTCCATCTTCCTTTTCTTTCAGAAGCCAATCTGAAAAATGTTTTAATCTTGGGTTGATTGAGCTAACAGTTATAGCAGTGATCTCATCTCCTGTTTGGTCAGAGTACTGGTTACTGTTCATCTCTTCTTCAAATATTTCGTGTGCCTCAAGAACCATGGCCAGATAAGCATAGAGATTTGTTTGGATTATGAATTTGATTCTTTCACGCTCGTCTTCAGAGAATGGGATACCATAGAGAGATCTTGCCTGAAACAAAAAGAAGTCATTAGTAGATGTGAAACATTCGAGTGGAAGGCATTAAAAGATGAATAGCTCACTTGTTTGTAAATTGTAGTGGCGCCACATGTGTCGTTGCCAATCAGAAGAAGCTTGTTAAGCATTTTCTTATTAGATATGGGCTCAACATTAGGCTCTACTGCAGATGAAGTCGGGGGAATTGGCAGAGAGAACACAGCACAAGCAAGCATAGCTCTTTTCTGAGAAAAGAACACCCAAAATTTACATTCATACGTTGTGAATAAGAACAGCATTGTGCTGGGGAATCATACCTTCTTCCAAATGTTCCCAATGACACGGTTCTGACCTTCTTCTAGGTATGTTCCATCTGGATTGACCCAAAAATGAGGCTTTCCTTCGCAGTGCACCCCCACCATCTACATCAAAGCAAGGAAGCATTCACTTTCACATGAAAAAAAACAGAGGAGAAAGAACAATAACACTTAATTCTTAAGGTTGTCCAGCTAAAGAACCTTGAGCATCATGAGCTCTGCCTTTGTTATTTCCCGGTTATTAATACAAATCTCAGTATCACCATTGCTTGCTTCCTTCTTGATGTGACTACCTCCTATGTTCATGTTAGGACTTATAATATGGCAAGGTTTCTCTCCTACCTGTAATGAATACACAGAACCTCTGCTTCAGCTGAGTATTCAAGATATAAACCTGATGATAAATCCAAGAGATCTTATCTTACCTTTCCCCAATATCCAACAACCTTATCATACCAATAGTCTCCAGGTTTAAGCTTCTTGGGTGGATTTGGACAAGTCTGCAACATGAAAAGCTCATCTTCATCTAAAGGCTTCCCATTGACAGCGATAAGCCGCGAAGGCATCTGATTCGCCCTGCAGGAGATCTCGTCACTCATGACTTTTTTAAGCTCTGAATCCGTGAGAACACGCTTCAGCATTCTTGAACACTTCCCAAGACTCCCTCTCTTGGACTCATCGATAGCGAGACCAATACAAGTCAGACACTTCCTTCCTTCAGGCATAGCACCCATGGCTCTCCTCACACAGTTGAAACAATACTTGGCGTGGCAGACAATGCAGACTTCCTTCTCAGTGAACCTGTTCCCCATCAGACATCGGTAGCACGACCCTTTTTTACCTTTCCTTTCAGCTCTAGGAGTTGCAGCTATACTCTCCCCATCGTAAAAGTAAGAGCTTTCATCGCATTCACTGCCTTGACTTGGTACAACGAATCTCACACGGTTTCCATTTCCTCCAATGGAACAATCCTCACCATCAGAGTCCACATCCGAAGCTCTTAAATCATCTAATGTAACCTCTCTTACTTCTGCTGCTACATCCAACTCTACCCTCTTTGATGCTGATGATGATGAAGATGAGCCAGAAACCACATGATGCGGCTTCAAAACCACACTAGGACAAGCTGCATACTCAACCAAACCGTTCTTCTTCTTCTTCTTATTCTTCTTGGTGACCTTATTAGTCCTAACGAGTGGTTGAACCACAGGGTAAGAGACACCACGCGACAAGGAAGAGAAGGAAACGGGAAGAGCTGTCGGAATCTGATCGATTTCGACAGGAACAGCTCGTGGGAGATTAGCAATAAGAGGACCTTTATACTCATTGGCAAATGAATAATCAATTTGAAAACTATTACTATCGTCGTCACTGCTATCGTGATCATCTCTTTTAGATGCTAAAGGTAGTAACTTTCTTAAAACAGAAGCCATGTTCTTACCTTAATTAATATAGATTCCTTAAATCAGAAACTATCTATCCCCCAGCAATAAGAGAAAATCATGAACAGTGCCCAAGACGATAAGATTCAAAGACCCTATGAATAAGAAGAACCCAACTTCATAAATCACATAAAGCTCATTTAGCTTACGGAAATGGACGAAATTTGAAATTTTTATGCAAGGAGGAAGAGATTTTCCGGGAAAGTGGCGATGGGAAAACGAAGAAGAAGAAGAGATTGTTTCTTTTTCGGGGATTAAGGAGTTATAGGAGTGAACAAAAAGAAGAGAGGCAGATGATTTATCTGTCACTAGTAAACGAGGAGTCATGGAATCAAAGGGAAGACTTTCTATTTTGTTTTTCTCTTCTCTTCTCTGTGTCCCAAAAGAAAGGGAAGTTGAAAGTTATTTTTCCGGGAAAATTCTCCCCGTCAACGCGGGTTTGTGAGTAGTAAACGGTGCGTTTTGCGGAAGGCGTTGAGCGGGTCAAAGAGAGAGGGTGATTTTGTAAAACTGTGTTCTTTCCTAACTATCACGTTGAATCTTGGTTTAGTCTTGGTTTAGTTTGGTTTAGGAGTATGTCTAACAAACTTATTTTACAGAGTAAGAAGATTCAATACACACTTTTCTCTCGATATTCGTTCTCTAATAATAACTGGAATTGCGCTGTAGTTAGTAAACCGGATGTGCTGTCTCCATGTGAATGTTAAATTTGATAGTTTTTATTTGGTCCGTGTTGTATATTGAGTTGTTTTCGATGGTCCCCTTATTTCACCATGGAGATAGGTCTCAAATGATCCATTGACCATCGTACTCTAGATTTTCTAACGTATTGCCAAACAGAACAAAAAAAAATCCACAAAACTACATTTTCCAATTATTGTTGTAGTTTGAATATTCTTTTAACCATGAAATATTTGTTATATGACTAGTAATGTGTATATCAAAAGAGTAGGTATGTTCTTTCTTTCCCTTAAAAGATAGATTATGTATAAATGATAATTGTTAATTCATAGATTAATAATTTCTAACGACTATTGGTTACAAATTTAGTTGAACAGACGGTTCAATTTTAATTTCATTGCAAGACATAAATCTTAAATGAAAAATTCCCTTAGATAGCCTATTTTAGTTTGTTTGTCACAAAAATAGTTTTTAAGGAAGAAAATGACCAAAATGTTTTTTTTTTAGAAGCTAAAAAAATTATTTATATGCATTTATACCCCTAGGGTTAACTAATTTGGACTTTAGGATTTAGAGTAAAGGGGTGGGTTTGGGATTAGGGTTTCAAATTTCAAAATAAAAAATAAAAAAAAAAATCAAAATTTCAAAATAAAAAAGTCTATTTTGGTCATTTTATTTTTTATTTTTTGAAGGCTATTTTTGTGACAAAAACTTAAAAAAGGCTATCTAAGAGAATTGCCCATCTTAAATACCACTCACCTTTCACAAAAAAAAACCACTCATTATATAACATTGCACGACGACATGTTCATTTTCTACCGTCTAACATCTTTAACTCAAGCTTTTAAAATAGTTTCTAGTACTGTTCGCGGACTCCACTGAAATGTGAAGGCTATGAACAATGCAAAAAATAGTTTTAAAAATTTTTAAATAAGAATCGTTTTTGCACTGTTTGTAGGTTCGATTAGTACTTTAAAAAAAACAGACAAAAAAATAAAAATAAAATAAAAATTACCAGTGGAATTCTAGGTATAATAATGTTCTAATGTATGTAGCCGGATTCTACACAACACACGTTCAAATTGATTACCACGTTCACGGAAAATAGGGCGCCTTTTGGTTCAATCACCACGAAACACACATAGTTGATTCGTTCACACATGCACGTATCTCTATGTCTGGAACAAATGATACATTGAACTTAGTTGGTGATATTTTATGTTTTTGATCTCTAAATGAAAAGAAGAAGCACATAAAAAATGAATTAAATATTTCTTTTACAAACCTCTTATAAAATGTTATCAAGATCTGGTCGCCATGAACAAAAAACAAACAAATGTATATATCAAGATCATATATTCCTGAATATAATTTTTAAAAGACCAATTCTAGCGCGATTCTAGCAAAGACTACACGACTCATCAAATTTACAAATCATAACGTTGCAACCACGACAAAAGAAACACAAACGTCTTTGATTCAGTCTTTGTTCTTGTAATAATAATACAATTTCATTTTTTGTCTTTTAGAAAAAGAAGCAAAACTCATCAAGTGAAAACCATCAACCCCACATTGACTCACTCACTAGCTGACTTGCCACAAACCTCATCGTGACATATGGTCATAGAATTGAAAACAATAATGATCTGAGTCTTTCACCGTCGTGAAGACGGCCATCGTGACTGATCAACAACGTGACATTTACGTGAATAACCACACTATGCTCCCATCCACTCCTTGTTATTATTTTATATTTTCCAAATCTCCTAAACTCCACGCGCCACTCCCTTCATGCATAGACGAAGAGCTTTCCCAGCCAGAAGATGCTGATGGCTCCTCCATCTCCCCCCACGTCGCCATCTTCTCCGACACACGCCACACTTTAACCGATTTGTCCAAACTTCCGCTGTATATAATCCACTTCTTGTCTCCCTCGGTGACCATAGAGTCTTTTACTCCTTTACCGCGGCAAGCTCCTTCCTCCTCCACAGCTAGACACTTGACTGGTCCCATGTGTCCCGTCAAAACAGTCAAACAGTGATGAGATCCATCAGACGACTCCCTCCTCCAGACACATATGTTCTTGTCGGCTGAACCACTCAATAACATGTTCCCCGCTACAGCAAGACATAGCACGGCCGATTTGTGCCCTTTGAGTTCTCCGCCGATGAATACACGCTGAGACCTCTCCCAGTAGTTCACCACCCCGTCCGAGGAACCAGAATACACCATTGAAGACTTCGGTATTACAGCCAATGCCGTGACAGCGTGTTCTTGCTTAAGCAAAACTTGAACCAAAACGTGCCTTGTTCCTTTGACTAGCATCTCACGTTTCCACACTTTAACCGTGCCATCCGCAGATCCCGTGAACACCAAGTCATCAAAACCATACATCACCGAGTTTATCGCGTCATCATGCGCTTGTATTGATTCTAAACATTTCGAATCCGAGACTCTCCACACTTTGATCGTCCTATCCCACGAGCTTGAGTACAACAAACCAAGCTCCACGTCCATGCTAAGACTCGACACAGCGTCCTTATGCTTAGTTTTCACGGAGTTTTTATTACGACGTGCCTCCATGTAATGCTTAGGGTTTACGCTGCTCTTAACCATGGACTTAAGCGTTGGCAATGTTCCAACCCGTTTGTACTTTCCTGCCTTTTTCTTCGAAACCTTCCAAACCCGGATCTTACCGTCCTGATGGCCGGTAAAGATCCGGTCTCCAGAGATCACAATAGCCTTAATAAGACCACTACTTGCTTTAAACCCAGTGTAGTCCTTCAAATTCTTCCAAACCCTAATGTTCTTTGAGTCCGAGCCCGTGTAGAGAAGGTCACCAGAAGCGGCTAGCGAGTATATATGCCCTTCTTCACGTATAATAGAGCCAATGAGACCATTGGTCTCGAGGACATTATCGTCATTAAAATCTACCGGCCAAGGAGTCGACATACGAGCCCAAGGAGACATTACGCAAGGAGAACCTTCTCCGCTGGCTGGACCACTGCCCATGGTCGAGGCCGAGACATTGCTAAAACGAGGGTGAGTTAAGTTGGTGTTGATAATGATGGGATCTTGAGGAGGGAATATTCCGTCGTGACCATCATCGCTAAGGTCGTGGCGATGGTGATTGTTGTTGTATGGATCGGTTTGGAGATCGACGACCATGGTACCACCCGTTTCGTTCCTCATCTCTTTCTTCAAATATTTTGTCACAGAAGTCAAGTTCTTGATTTTATAACAAGAAGGTTATAGAATAATGAAAAACTCTTCTTACGTTTTTTTTTTTTGTTTTTGTTTTGGAGTTTTCTTTGTTGGGGGTTGTGATAGCTATGAATAAGAAAGGTGAGGGATAATGTGTGCTTCAAGATTTTGGTTGGCAAGGAGGAATAGAGATTTAAATGGAGTTTTAACGGGGAAATGGATGGTCAAGACTTTTTGAGGAGTTTTTTTTGGTTGTCAACGACTCTTTGGGGAATTCTTTATGGATTTGCGAGAATTGATCTTTAAATTATAACTAATGCACACTTATATACACGCACGAAATATCAAGACTGGTGATTATTATGGGATATGTGGCGGGGTGCTTCACGCGTGGTTAATGTTACTAGAGGAAGCTCTTATGATTTTCCAAAGTATCTTCGAATACTATGTTCAGTCTATGATTATTGCAAAAATTTTAAGACGGATTTTTAGCATAATATAAAAATTATATTTTAATTTTAATTAAAAAAAATTTTAAAAAGATTTTTATATTACATTATAACTTCATTCTATTCTAAGAACTCCGCAATAATCATTCTTTATGAAACTATTACTTTACAGATTTTCATTATTTAAAGATTAAAACCATTTCTCGAGTTGTTTTAAAGAAGATATCTATTGTATCTCGAATATTTTATCATTTGATAGATAAAAATCTATAAAATATAGTATTGTTGAGTCTTACATATACTCTATTACATCGAATTAGAACATTCTTTGTAGAATGCATTTGAGGTTCTAGATACATTGGAATATTAGGCACGCAAACCGAAAGATACTTAAATCTCCTCCATAGTTTATTTCACATAGCCTTACTACCTAAAATACCTCTTAAAAGATATTAAACGAATGTACCATGTTGTCGAGCATTTGTTGTCCCTGTCCCACAAGGCCATAACACTTGATATATCCATATAATTCGTCTAAACATATATTTATATCGAAGGACTATACACCACTTGACAAGATTAGGCAAATAATTTTAGGCATGTTTCCACTATTGGTTAGTTCTTAATACTATTGGAGAAATTCTAATTTTATCTCAAATTTGATAACACTTTTCAAATTTACTTTAAATAATAATTATTTTCATAAATATTTAAATTTATTTAAAAAAATAATCATCCTAAATCATTTATAATATTTAATATTTATTTATAAAAAAATATAAACTATAAAAATTTATAAATCCAATTCTACTTCCTAAATATTATTTTTGTTTATTTCCATTCGATTTGACTTTTTATATAGAAACTCACTATTCTGTTATTGTCACAAAGTTGTATCTTAGCATCAAATCAAACGTTTGTGGGTAATGATTTTCCAAGTCGAAACGTACTAGTATCATTATGCATTCATCATATGATTCTCATGCTGATTAAATATTTATGTTTAGTGAAAACTATTGTACAATCGCAAACTCTTGCGGAATTCAATAGTTTCTCTTTGGATTTTACCGTATAATCATATGCACATCTTCTAATCTACAAGCTAGTCCCTTAATAAGTAGAATCTTTATTCATTAAGAGCATCTAATTACATAGAAATTGTTATTAGACATTAATAATGATCAGTGCCAATACAAATTTGATATGTTTAGTGGGATCGTAAAAAGCAGATTTTGTATTCATGTGTAATATTTTGAATTTAAATGTTAATTAAGAATTAAAAGTGTCATTTCACTTTTATTATATTTGTAAATGTTAATATTTTTGAATAATGTTTTCAAATCCTGTGCATTATTTTTTCATTTAGTTAAATTATTTTAAATTTGTATGTTAAACTAACTATTTATCAAATCTCAGTTTTATCATAATTGTAGAATGTTTTTAATTTTTTTTTTTAATTTATCTTGAAATATCAATATATTATTCGTTCCATAAAATATATAAGAAATAGTGGAAGCCATCGCCAGAAAGATTATACTCTATGGAAAATTAGCTCAGTTAGAGTTTCATACCACATAAAAACAGTCGCTGCTAAATGGGAGGTTTATCATGTCAGATTGCACCACATTTATTTAGTAATATATCATCAAATATAAACACATCAAGTGTAAAGATCCAATGAACTTTTTGCTTTAACCAGCGAGTACAAAAGCAGCAGAGACAGAAATATAGACTATCTATGCTACTAATGATCAATGTTTGTTTTCTAGAATCAGAAGAAAGAAACAAAATCATAGTCAAATTTGGTTAACATTCATGTCTACGGAAATACTCAAAAATGAATTTTACAATCAAAACAATACTAATTGGACAACATGATATTTTTTTTCTTTTCTTTTTTTTCCCATAATATCGAAATAGAAAAAATCATCGAAATAAATAAGAAACTAAGAGAATTCTGTGTAATCTGGAAATGATAAAATGTTTATAATTTCCTAATAACAATCAATGAGAATTTGTAGGTAAGAAGATGACAAATTGTGAAACAATCTAGAATCCAAATTTACATTCACACATCCTGTTTAATTATAAATTTGCGACTTCACTCTCGTCAATGATCTTGTGGCGTAGGCAATCTTGAAAATAAAGTCCACGTGGTTGGTTGCGTTTTACTTTATTTTTGGTCAATTTTTCCAAATACACATGTTAATTCATTTTTAATTAATTTAATTATATAATTTTTATATTTAGAGGGTAGAGATAAATCGTGGACCATCCATTACAAGTTACAGTCAGCGTCATCGTTTATCGTCTCTCTCTCTCCATGGCTGTCGCGCTTCAGTTCTGCCGATTATGCATCCGCCCGGATACTTTCGCCCCCGGATCCGGATCCATCCGCCGCCGGAAACCTTCATCAGTCCGGTGCTCAACTGGAAACGATGACACTTATTCGCCATCGGTGACGATGGACTCCGACTTCGACGCCAAGACGTTCCGTAAGAACTTGACGAGGAGCGATAACTACAATCGCAAAGGGTTTGGTCACAAGGAGGAGACTCTCAAGCTCATGAATCGCGAATACACCAGTAAGCTCCTCTCTCTTTGCTTGGTGCTCTGTTTTTCCTAAGTTCATCTGTTTGTTTGCATGCTCTGTTTTATATAGCAAATTAAAAAGTTTTGATTTTTAATGTTGGGTTTGAGTCAAGAATCGAATTTGGTGAACCTAACAAGTAGAAGAAGTCGGTATCTTTGTGGGGGGTTATAAGAGAGTATCATAAGTTTCATCTTGGATTGTGATTCATGTTGTTATTGTAATATGACACTCTCAGGTGATGTGTTAGAGACGCTGAAAGCAAATGGGTATACGTACTCTTGGGGAGATGTTACTGTGAAGCTCGCTAAAGCTTATGGCTTTTGCTGGGGTGTTGAGCGTGCTGTTCAGATTGCTTATGAAGCAAGAAGGCAGTTTCCTGAGGAGAAGCTTTGGATTACTAACGAGATTATTCATAATCCGACCGTCAATAAGGTACTATTGCTTTCTGTGGCCACTTGATTTGCATTGAAGTTGATGACTTGCGTATCTACTCTTCATGGGTCTTCTTAAAGCGTGAACCTTTTGATGTTTTCTTTATGGCAGAGGTTGGAAGAAATGGATGTTAAGATTATTCCCGTTGAGGATTCGAAGAAGCAGTTTGATGTGGTGGAAAAAGATGATGTAGTTATCCTTCCTGCGTTTGGAGCTGGTGTTGATGAGATGTATGTTCTCAATGATAAGAAGGTTCAAATCGTCGACACCACTTGTCCTTGGGTGACAAAGGTACGGCCATGATACTGCTATCATCTCAAATTTCATGCACCAGTTCATCTCTACTCTAGTGTAGCTGATTGGTTTCTTCCCTTTTTGACATTTGTGGCTCTGAAGGTGTGGAACATGGTTGAGAAGCACAAGAAGGGGGAATATACATCGATCATTCACGGTAAATATAACCACGAGGAGACCATTGCAACTGCATCTTTTGCAGGGAAGTATATCATTGTAAAGAACATGAAAGAGGTACAAACTTTATGCTGTTAAAAACTTTTTTCTATGCATAGCAAGAGTGTTGATGATGTGTACCTTATTACTGAGCTCAGGCGAATTACGTTTGTGATTACATTCTTGGTGGTGAACTCGATGGATCTAGCTCCACAAAAGAGGATTTCATGGAGGTAAAGAGAGCATCCTTCCACATTTTTTTCTCTTTCTTGATTGATGTACTTTTGTACTGATGTCTATTCTTTGATGGCGTTGTAGAAATTCAAATATGCTGTGTCAAAGGGTTTTGACCCTGACAATGACCTTATCAAACTCGGTATTGCAAATCAAACTACAATGCTCAAGGGAGAAACTGAGGAGATTGGTTAGTTAACTTTAGTTAACTCTAGTATACTGCTTTATATCCTTGGAGAATATATCTGATGCCCTAAAAAACTTGCAGGAAAATTAATTGAGAGGACAATGATGCGCAAGTATGGAGTGGAAAACGTTAATGGACATTTCATAAGCTTCAACACCATATGCGACGCTACTCAAGTACATCTCCCAAAAATCTCTAGACTTAGTTCCTGTTCTTACACTCAAGGAAGTGTTTATTCATCAATACATTCCTCTTTTCAGGAGCGACAAGATGCAATCTATGAGCTAGTGGAAGAGAAGATTGACCTCATGCTAGTGGTAGGTGGGTGGAACTCAAGCAACACTTCTCACCTTCAAGAGATCTCAGAGGTCCGTGGAATACCATCTTACTGGATTGACACTGAGCAACGGATAGGTCCCGGGAACAAAATAGCCTATAAGCTCCACGTAAGTCAAGTGCCATAAAAGTGTCCACTCATTCTTTCTTGAGTAGCTTTCAACGATCTTTCTTTGTTTACATTGGTAGTACGGAGAGCTGGTGGAGAAGGAGAATTTTCTTCCAAAGGGGCCAATAACCATTGGTGTGACATCAGGTGCATCAACCCCAGACAAGGTAAAAGATATGTTATATTCATATGCATCTGGTTTTTGTTCCTTCTTTTGATTCTGCACGACATGCGTGAAATGTTGTTGTGAATTGCTGCAGGTCGTGGAAGATGTTTTGGTGAAGGTGTTTGATATTAAACGTGAAGAGTTGTTGCAGCTGGCATGATCCAGTCTTGTGGTTATTGTATTCAAATAGTTACTTTTATGTCAAGACTCAAGAGTGTGTGCAGTAAAGTAAAAAGTAGTTTATGATGTCTTTGTAACTTCTGTGTCAGTTTCATGTTCAAAACCTTCTAAATTAAAAAAAAAAAAAGAATAAATTGGAAGAAAGAGATGGACTTTTTTCTTTACATGACTATGTTATGATTATGGTTTTGGTACTGAATGAAGGAATTAGAGTTTCTAACCAATCTTTTAAGCACTGGATATGTCTTTTCTCATGGAGATACTTGTTTCATTGCTTTGTCTTATTTTTATTTCATTAATTTTAGTTAATCATTAATCATTTATATTAATTGCAATGGCATAGACTTGTAATATTTAAGATAAATTAAGAGTTAATTCTAGTTTGAACTTCAGTTTAAATAGATTAGATTGGTTTGAAGTGAAATATTATGATTAAGTATTTTATTTATAAAAAGGCCAAGTGGTAGTATAGCTAATTTCTATATAGATTTGAATATAAAGATTAAAACATGTGTAACTAATTTGAGCTTCTTCTAAACATATAAATAGAAATTCTGAAGACTGAACTTGCATTTTTTATTTCACAAAATTAGTACAAACCAATGATAAATTGTTAATAATATTTCTATAATTAAAAAATTATATTATGGATCCGCCGTCGGACAAGACACCAGAGAAGCAATAACCTCTACTTCTATAACATCATCAATGAATTTCAAATTTCTCTCTAACTTTTACCTCTTTTAAAAAGAAAAATGAGAAGAAGAAAACGCTTGTTAGAAAAAGAGTTTATGCTGGAAAAAGATTTTACATACTCCTATAAGGCCCATCGAACAATTGGACCCATCTCATCCAGAGCTGCAAAAATTTCTCCACATTTCGAGGCTAACGGCGTGAAGATATTCAAGTTGGAATGTCCTTGTGACCAAAGAAATTTACCCCACATATATATTTGGGCCGATAACACACATGGCCATCCATGAACCTTTTTTACATTCACGTTTCTTTTTTTTATTTTAGTCATATTGTGTCTTTCTTTCTTTGTTTTTAGTCTGATATTAAAAAAAAATTGAATGAAAATATTGTATCCTTTCATGTTGTCGCTTTACCTTCACAAGTGTTTTGATTCATGGGATGTTTATTCAGTGGCACGAGCAGCTAATTAAACATGTTTCATAATAGTGTTTGTATGTACACTAAGAGCAGTCAAAGAAAGTTCTGTTGATGTAAATTTCATCTTTGTTCACACATGAACACAAATAATGTAGACTTGTTAAATAAGTATGACCATTGGCACTGCATGATAAAAAAGATGTTGAATATTTTTCAGGTCATCGATTATTTTGAAGATAGGGTACTTTGTCTTTTCTCATGATCTTGCAAAAGTGAGATGGAAAAATACTGTTAATGTTTGTCTACACTCCCCACCAGAAGGAGACATGATGTTACGTGATGGTGGTGAATTACAAACTATGTATAACTCTTTTACCTATATAGCGCACACAATAGTATACTTCTCATTTGTCACGTTGTCTACATTAAACTATTCATTCATTTTTGTTGTGATAATGTTCTACAAAGCATGATTAGTAACGGGTTTTATACAGGTCGACCTACCAAAAACAATGCATCTCTAAGCCGTTCCAAACACACACAAAGCAAATCTTTCACGTGCCACAAATTAAACTTACGTCACAGCCACCAATATATACTTTCAAGTCTTCCCCACAAGTTAACACCTAGTATCTGTAAAGCTTGACTACTAAATTAAATGAAGTTATTTTACCAGTATATAATAGTATTACTTTTTGTATTTGTATGTGTAAGCTGACGCAGAACAACAACTTGCCCTGAAAATTAAACTAGAAGTTTATACATGAAGTCCAATTTCAATTCAAATTGAAGTCTACAACTATTTTTCAATTAGTGAAAGTGCAACTCTCTCTAATGCAACTCTCTCTAGTCCATGTTTTTTAACCAAATATTTATTTTGTATTACAAAAATATTCTCACCAATATTATTCTGTAATATTTATTCGGTGAAAACCACATATTCCCACATAACACATAAACTATATTGTTAATATAAATTTTAGTTATTGTTTTAAAAATTAGATAAATTATCTGGACGAATTGTAATTTAGTACTCTATTTGATTACATATTGTGTTAAAAAAGATATTTTTAGTTAAAACCTAGAAAATGGTAAAACAAAGAATTATTAATCAAATACTACAAAAACAAAAAAGTTTATATATATACTTATATCGAAAATATTTAAATAGAACCAAAAATTTAATAGATATAAAATGCCTAAAATATAAATTATATACTAAATATTTTTGTTATATTTAATTTAGTAAAATATTAAAAATATTTATAATTTTAAAAAATTCATTTTATTTTAAATTAAATTAAATGTTTAAAATTATAAAAAATTACATTATCCTAAGCAAACAAATTTAATTTCTAATTGTATTAATATATTTATTTTATGTTATTTTCTATTAAAACTCTACTACTTTTTAGTCAAAACCAGACTTCTATTTATTAAAACTACACTACTTTTTAATCAAATATGTCCTTATTTTACAAATTGTATGAATTGCAGTTAAATTACATCGTATTTTAGTTTTGCATCGTTTATGTTATTAAAATCGTAATTCCTATTTGGACCTGAATGTAAAAGTATTGAAAAGTATACTGTATTTTAAAATTGCAGCAATGATCTGCCAAGTCCCCACCACGTTAAAGCTTCAAGATCTAACTTTGCAGTGCCAAAATCTTCGATGCTTTAAGATATGTCATATGTGTAATAAATGAATATTTATTTGAGTTTTCTTGAAAGTTGCAAATTTTATGTAGCCGACTTAGCTCAGTGGTAGAGCGCGTGATTTTTTATCCCGTGGCTGTGGGTTCAATTCCCAGTCCCCACAATGGGCGATTATTTTCAAAAATTTTAATTCAAAAAAAAGAGAGAAGTTGCAAATTTTTATTGAAAAATTCCCTTACATAACTTCTTTTAGTTTGTTTGTCACAAAAATAGCTTTTAAGAAAGAAAATGACCAAAATGTTTTTTTAGAAGCTAAAAAATTTATTTATATGCATTTATACCCCTAGGGTTAACTAATTTAGACTTTAGGGTTTAGAGTTAAGGGGTGGGTTTGGGGTTAGGGTTTCAAATTTCAAAAAAAAAAAAAAAATCAAATTTTTTTTAAAAAAAGTCTATTTTGATCATTTTATTTTTTGAAGGCTATTTTTGTGACAAAAACTTAAAAGGGATTATTTAAGAGAATTGACCATTTTTATTTGTAAAGGCTGCTTTTCCTGTAATAGATGCACAACTCTATTCGCCGAAACACTTGGAAACTACAAAAAACCACCCCAACCCTGAAAGTAAACCCACGCGCGAGACCAGCATGATTTGTTGTTTATAATTTTACTATTTATCTTATTTTAACTAAAATATATTTAACTTACTATTTTTTTACTTCAAATATTATTAAAATTTATATTCTAACACAAATTTTATTTTTATTCTAAAATATTTTTTATATTGTTTCTTTGTATTTATAGGAAAGTATCATTCATCTATATTTATAAAATAATTAAAACACCATTTTAGAAACATACATTGGGCAAACATCACTTTTCTATTTTTAATATAGAGATAATTTATAAATAGTCTTATATTTTATGATTTTTCAAAATAACTCTAATATCAATTAATTTTACATATTAAAAGTTTTAGATTTTTTTGAAAAGGGTAATTTTAACCATAAAAAACTGTATAAATAATTACATTTTATTGTTTTAACTTATAGTAACTTAAATTGAATTAAAAAAAAATATATTAATTGTAGTTTTAATCGTGCCTGGTTTTGGCTAAATCATACATTATGTAGTATTCAATTTTCACATTAGTCCCTCAAAGATTCAGGTAAAACCTTTCTCTAATCTGTCTTTGGTCGGAGAAAAAGCTGTTTGTTGTTGCATGTTTCAGCTCAGTCACTAACAAGGCGCGTGAGAATCCATCGCCATCTCCTACACTATCACATCACACCAACCCCTTAAACCGACTATAAAAACCCGCCACCATAAGTAACCCTTTAGATCTCTCTCTCCCTCTACTCTCCACAGCAACTCTCCAAAGCGCTAGCAATGTCAGCCGCCGCCTCCTCCACGATCTCCGTCGCCACCAACCCTCTCAAGAGCTTATCCCTCTCTTCCTCCAGATCTCCTCTCCCATCCGCCATCTCCGTCCCTTTCCCATCTCGCAACCGCGACACCCCTCGCCGCCGCCTCATCCTCGTGGCCTGCACCGCCGGAGACGGATCTAAACCCACGATCCTCGTCGCGGAGAAGCTCGGCGAAGCTGGTGTGAAGCTCTTGGAAGGTTTCGCGAATGTCGACTGCTCTTACAACATGACCCCCGAGGAGCTCAACACCAAGATCTCTCTCTGCGATGCGTTGATCGTTAGGAGTGGTACCAAGGTTGGCCGTGAGGTTTTCGAGTCCTCTCGTGGACGTCTCAAGGTTGTTGGACGCGCTGGTGTTGGGATTGACAACGTGGATCTGAGTGCAGCCACGGAGTTTGGGTGTTTGGTCGTTAACGCGCCGACGGCTAACACAATCGCCGCCGCTGAGCATGGGATCGCGCTTTTAGCCTCCATGGCTAGAAACGTTGCACAGTCTGATGCCTCTGTTAAGGCGGGTCAGTAACTTTTGAACATAAAGTTTCATACTTTGAATACGTTTGAACATAAAGTTTCATACTTTCAATACGTTCGAACTTAAAGTTTCAAACTTTGAATACGTTTGAACATAAAGTCTTGTATTATGCTAAATCTTGTTGATGAAAGTTGGAGTCTTGATGGTTCTTGAATGTATAGATTGGTTTTAATGTCTCTCTGTAATGCAGGAGAGTGGAAGAGGAACAAGTATGTGGGTGTTTCACTTGTTGGTAAGACTCTTGCAGTGATGGGATTTGGGAAAGTTGGGACTGAAGTTGCTCGTCGTGCCAAAGGTCTTGGTATGCGTGTCATTGCTCATGATCCCTACGCACCAGCAGACCGTGCACACGCCATTGGTGTTGAGCTAGTGAGCTTCGATGAAGCTTTGGCTACTGCGGATTTCATTTCGCTCCACATGCCTCTTACACCTGCAACGGCCAAGATACTCAACGACGAAACGTTTGCCAAGATGAAGAAGGGAGTTCGTATTGTTAATGTTGCTCGTGGAGGTGTGATAGACGAAGACGCGTTGGTGAGAGCCTTGGATGCTGGCATTGTTGCTCAGGCTGCACTTGATGTGTTTACTAAAGAGCCACCGGCTAAAGACAGTCCTCTAGTGCAGCATGAGAGGGTCACTGTGACACCTCATCTTGGAGCCAGCACAATGGAGGCTCAGGTACGTTTCAGGTGATAGTTTAATCATGTTTTTGTTGTTTGGCTTCTGTTATTTAGTTTGTGTTGTTGGCTTTGACAGGAAGGAGTTGCTATTGAAATTGCTGAAGCTGTTGTTGGTGCTTTAAATGGAGAGCTTGCTGCTACTGCAGTCAATGCACCTATGGTTTCTGCTGAGGTGAGCATTGGCCTGTGCTAGTAGAATAGACAAAACTTGTTTTTTTCCATCTCATTGAATCAACAATGCAAACCTCTTAGCCTTAGTTTTGTTACTTGCTCAAGCTTACATCATGTTCTGTCTGCAGGTTCTGACTGAGCTGAAACCATATGTGATACTAGCCGAGAAACTAGGAAGACTAGCGGTGCAGCTCGTGGCTGGAGGAAGCGGCGTGAAGAACGTGAAAGTCTCATATACCTCAGCACGAGCCACTGATGATCTCGACACAAGACTGCTTCGAGCCATGATCACCAAGGGAATCATTGAGCCAATCTCTGACGTATACGTCAACTTGGTCAACGCTGACTTCACAGCCAAGCAGAGAGGACTCAGACTCTCAGAGGAGCGTGTGCTCTTGGACGGGTCACCAGAGAACCCGTTGGAGACCATAACTGTTCAGCTAGGCAATGTGGAGTCCAAGTTCGCGAGTTCCTTGTCTGAATCAGGAGAGGTGAAAGTGGAAGGAAGGGTGAAAGACGGGATCCCTCATTTGACAAAGGTTGGATCTTTTGAAGTGGATGTGACTCTTGAAGGTAGTATCATACTGTGCAGGCAGGTTGATCAACCAGGTATGATTGGGACGGTGGGGAGCATCCTTGGAGAGTCTAACGTGAATGTTAACTTCATGAGCGTTGGAAGGATTGCACCGAGGAAGCAAGCGATCATGGCGATTGGTGTAGATGATCAGCCAAGCAAGGAGACTCTTAAGAAGATTGGAGAGATCCCAGCGGTCGAGGAGTTTGTTTTCCTCAAGCTCTAAGTTTGCTGTCTTGTTGTTGATTCTTGAACCTTGAATCTTGAATGTGAGGAGGGAGGATTTGATGAAGTGTGGGTTTAGGCAATAAAATTTCTTGGATTTTCTGACAATTTTGGTAATGTTGAGAGTAATAACCTTTGTGATGTTTTCAACTCTTGTTGCATCATTCGAGTGCTTCTTTCTTCTCTTAATCATATTTTCTGATCATCTTGTAGTGACAATTAGTTAATTTGGACAATTAGTCACATTGACAATCCAACTCCAACATCAAATATGATATTGGAAATTGGATTTGACAAGCTGCGAAGTCACAAGTTAATCTGGACAATTAGTTAAATGGACTATGGAACTCAACAACTAACTACAATTTTGAACATGGTTGAGAGCAACACAAGCACAAATGTGTTCGGGAAACAAGTAAATAAGGAGACAGAAAGAAGAAGAAACACCGATAGAATCCAACCAGACAATGCATAACATAACATCAGAGTAGTCACTCACATGTTTTTTTCTCCAACCAAGATAACATGAACACAAAGTTATTAGAGGTGGTTCACAAACCAAATGTTTACAAGAAACATAACTTGAAGAAATCTCAGAGAATCACTTAGCAAGCACGTTTTGAGCTTGATTCTCCTGTTGCTGCTGCTGGTAATTGAGAGTCCTCCTGAAGAGCATTATGTGTGGCTCAGGACGATGAATGGCGTAATGAACCCATCCACGGCTCTGCTGCACTCCAATCGCACGCCACTCATTCTACAAAATCCCCACAAAACGTTTGAGCTATCAGATATTATCTTCATCACTAGGTACGTAGCAACAAGTATAGAATCTTAAACATCCCAAACATTGTTCTACATCTATACAAACTAACACGAGTCAAATCTCTGACTTATTCAAATTTAATTACAAACACACAAAAAATAAACAAACTTTATACTGAAAGAGAGTGAGAACACTCGTAAACAGTATCAATCCATAGTATAAGAATCCACAGATAAACAACAACGACATGATCATCAAAACTTCAAAATCGCAATCCCTAAGCAGAGGAGGGACTTATCGCTTTCGATTCGATGATCCACAAAGCGATTATTAGATCAAAATCACAGAAGAAAACTTACTTCGGAGAGAAGACGATTCTTCGGGAGAAGCTTAGCGACTTCAGGAGGAAGCACGACGTGCCTGTACGTACGTACACAAACAGATCAAGGCTCTTGGAAATTTTTAGAAACAAAATTGAAGGAAAGCTATATGGATAGATAGATAGATACCTGTACTCGAAAGTATCGTCGAAGTATTTGTCAGAGTACTGGATCTGACCCATCTCCTTCTCGATGCAAAACCCTAGCCAATGAAACGGGGAAATGAGAAGTTTCAGATAGATCGATCGTTTCTGAATGAATGGGAATACCCTAAAGTGAAGAATGTGTTAAATGGAGTTAAAAGTGATTGGGGTATGTATGTAATTAACTGGAAATCAAGGGGTTTTATTTTTAACCAACGGTTTTTTATATTATTATTATCTTTTGCCTTTTTGAGTTTGAAAATTTTTTAGGGGGAGAATCACGAACCGGAAAAGTTGAACCGAATTGTACTGAAATTGGGTGATTCGGTTTGGTTCTGTTCAAACCGATCACGAATCTAATACATTTTATACTTTTGCTTACTAGCCACTAAATCAAACATGATGTGGATAATAGAGGCACTTTTGTGTTGCAACCATAACCAGCAGCAAACCGTATAAGCACAAAGTAGAGAAAGCATAAATGTAACAAAACATGGAATCAAAGTAAATCCAAGATCCAAACCATATATGTATCTCTCATCAGCATTATGCTGATAAGTGATAACAGTCTCATACAACAAACCGGCCCTAATATTGCTATCTGTAACAATAGCACTCCTTGAGCCTTTTTTATTCAATAAATAAATACAGAGAAATAAAAACAACAACGCAGAAATTATTTAATCATACAAAAGCAGATTTTTTCTACGACAAATAATAAAGAGATGGTTTTGGGAGTGTTGAAGCAGGTTTTGTTTGGTGTGAACAACAAATCCACAAGATTAAAAGTGAAACACAGTCTCTGTGTTCTTTTGGTTGCTCTCCATTATATAGAAAGAAACCTTCAAGTCCCCATCAAACTTGCAAGAAGCTAGCGTACTTGGCACCAAGGAGAAGCCTCTGAATGCACAAGAGAGCGTTCTTCGTCACCTCAGCGTTCTCATGAGCCATCAGTTTCATCACTCGTTCTTTCGCCTTGAGGTCTGTTACGATCACTCTCCCCGCTGCATGGTACTGTATGAACTGCGAGAGATCATAGCATGCCACCGCCAATGATCTTGGATCACTTGACGTGTCCAGGATTGTGAGGAGGACTCTGAGTATCTGCATCCACATGTTTTTAACAAATGGTTAGCCTGAACTAACTGCTTTGAGACCCTACAAGTGGTGGTGGTTGAGAAGACTACCTGGAAGTCATTCTCCTCAAAGCTCGTGACATTCTCACGCCAGAAATTGGCTTCTTTGTGCATTGGGTTCCAGTCAAGATGGCCAAGAAGAACCTCTTGCTTATATTTGTCAAAGGAACTCAACTTCCTGATGTTGTCTTTTAGCCCGTCTTCTAGTTGGTTCAGTGCATCCAGCAAGTCCTTCCAAAATTCAGATTTAAACAGGTTTAACCATGGCAATGCTTACAACAAAGGCATATACTAATAATACACTTCCGCTGTTGTAGTAAATCACTAAGATAACCAGATTTTCTCACTTCATGATCAACAATAACCACTAATGAGAAAGAGTACTCAGATTTGTATTTAACTTGTCTAACCTCGTCACTCCATGCTTGTGTTTTCAGACTGTGGATGATATGTGGGAGTCCAAGATCAACCATCTGGGCACCAAATGTACCTTTTGGAAGCAAGTTCCTGAATGTCAATATGACTACCCTGACAACCTATAATACAAAATAAATACCGTCAGAGAAACATAACATTTATTCAATTTAATGATCCAAAACAAATAAGAGAAACAAAAAAATCTTGTTATTGCAGACAGAGATTCTGATTGCTCAACCAAGAGAACATAGCTCACCTTTTCCTTAGTCGAGCTCTTAACCACTTCCGTGAGCCTTTGCATTGTCCTAGATGTTGCCAAGAACTCTATTGCGGGTTCACAGTAGGACAGAAGCCAGATGCAGAGACATGTTTCGTACAAAAGCTGTTGGTCAAGAGCGTACAATCACACGAATTAGTTACTGAGACATTATGACAAAATGAACTGAGACATTACTTCCACCATATATATAGTTACCTGGATAGACTGCTGAGTGGATGCTGGGGAGATTAAAGGGACAAGTAACTTCACCCCATCTGCCTTAACAAATGATGATCTAACAACAGGTTCCTTAAGCAGTGTGGACAGGCAGCTGATTGCAACTGGAGCACCACGAGTAGGATGAGAAGGTTGCCTCAACTGCATTTCAAGATCAAGGATTGTTAAACCTATGTTGGACGCTTTTCAAGAATCACTAATACTTAAACAACGACGCAAAGCCAGCATAACCTATCAAAAATAAAGAAGAAAAACAGAAAAAGAACCTGAGCACAAAGCCACTCCACCAAACCATTGAGTACATCATCAGTTGTAGTGATATGTTTCTTAGAATCCGAAGCTTCTCCATTGGCAATAACACCAGCTTTTGGCCTATAACTATATGTTACGAGAAGAACAAGACCAGCCAAGTAAATAATAATGTATGTAAGAGACATGTTTAATAAAGTATGATAAGCAGTATTGAACTCTACAATACCTTATTATCCAGGCAAGGATCTTGCAGCTTGTCTCTTGAATGAACCAATTTCCCTTCGACAGCAACCTGAAACAGGACATAACTTTTAGTTTGCATAACAAAACGAGCAAGGGCCAAGTGACTGCACAGAGACAAAGCAACGTAATCTCATGCTAGAACCACTACACCATATAAGTGCAGAACAAAGAAATCAGCTCACGTCAAAATATCCCACTAAACATAAACACAGAGACATATTAATATGTTTGAGAAAGAGCTGTTGTCTGTAACCTAAGTAAGGTCGGATTTCATTTGACACCACGTTAATATGTCAAGTAAGAGAATGAAAAAAATGCAACAAGTCTTGCCTTTCCAAAGAAGAAACAACATATTCGATCCAATGGAGGTGTGGGAAACAATACTTGCCTAGACCAAATTAGAGTCATAAATAAACTATTGCAAAGGGACTGACTGACCTCAAGAAAGGCTCGTAAGTATCCTCATGTGCCAAAGATTGATCATGGAATAACCGAGCTCGTGTTGGGTTAGCTGGCAAATAGGTTTATGAATCAATATTATTCGGTATCTAAAAAGGTGAATGCAAATACCTTGAGGTTTTATTTTATTTACCTGAGAGCATTTCATAAATCAAAGCCAAAACATATTCCACAGTTTCTTCCTTGAATATATCACGTAAGATGGTAACAAACAGATGAACATAAGCTGGACCATCCTGCAACAATAACGACACAACCTATCACTTCATAATGAAAAGCTAAATGCTTGCTATGGTCATTATACCACTGACAACACAGAGAAACTGGCTCAAATGAGAAAAGAAAAAAGAGTTGTAGTAGAAGATTTACTTCATCGAGCAGCTGTGCCCTTGCACTTTCAGGTTTTTTATCATAGAGCCTTAAGAGCTGGAGACCTGTCGCTGAGATCAGATTAGTTGACATGTAAGTCTCCCATGGAATGTCCCTTTGCAAGACCTGCAAAGGTAAAATAACAACAGAGATCAATCAAACACTGTAAAACAATCACACTGACAAAACACACATCATTAACATATATAAGTATGTATAAACGACATTATATTGTAAGAACTTGTCATTTATTCACATCTTGCTAAACATATTCAGACCAAAACAAAAGGTTTGAATAACATCATATCACCAACCTGCTCCGTAGAGAGTTCAGCCTGATCCATAGAACTGGTCCGAATACCTACAGATGTAGACATAAATCTAAAATCATGAGACGATGATGACGAGGAGTTTTGAATCAATCAACAAGAATGCATAACGAAGCACGATCTACAAGCATTCATGAAATGTCAAGGAGAGACAACGAAAACTAGAACGCGATTCCAAAGTCTCTTTCGAAATCGATTGAATCAGATGATGAGGAGGAGATGAAAGCAAACAGAGGAGAGCGACATTGACCTGAACGAGTTGATCGCGAAGAAGACAAAAGTGAAGGATCTCTCTCCGGAAACGAAACTCGAATCTGAACCGTGGAAGAAGAAGCTGAGAGTAGTCGCGGGCAATCAAAAAAAGATCAGACGCTGACAGTTTTCTATTGAAACTACAATACTACCCCTGTCTTTTCCGCATTTAAGATCGTTTGTTGACTTAAAAACCAAGGTTCTACAATTCGGTATACCTCCGTAAATCTGTCATTAACCAAAATGGATTCAATTATTCAAACCGGTTTAAATTGTTTAAAACCGATCTAAATCGATATAAATTGATTAAATCAAGTAACACCATAAATTGATATATAATTCGCATATTGTTTTTTTTTATCATTACTTAAAAGAAAGTTAATGACATAAATGATTTGATCATTTTCGTAAAGCTAATTCATATCTTCATGATACAACTAGCTCGAGACACATAAGTGAAGCAGATTAAGCATACACAGATCAGACACGTCAATGAAGCAGCTTTGGAAAGATGATGTTCGGAAGAAGAGAATGATCCTTAACGCTTTAAGCCCATATATATCCTTGAAGCAAATTTAAGTAGTACCATGTATGTATAATGCACTTGTTCTTGGGCTTCGCCGGTCTTTGTCCTTGATGACAATATAACACTATACTACGTTTTATAGAACCATAACATATCTTTTATTTTGTATATGATAATAATAAATATTTTCTGTATACTTCAAATGGAATATTTGTGTTGTTATTAGATACCTGATTTTTTTCTTTCTAAAAGCATTAGATTAACCATAAGGATCTTTTAACTAGTCAGTCTTTAATCAATGTAGTTAAAGAAATTGTTCAAATTCATAAAGGTATGTTCTATGATTTCTGTTGAGAAGACACACCATCTTTAAACCAAGTGTTTCCATTCTTTAAACCATGTTGTTAGGACAGTAGTTTGGGCCGTTTGGCTAATGACTTTGTGGCATTGCCTAGATGGGATTGGCAAAGATTGCAGAGTGAGGTCGATTGTGTTGCATATTAGAATTAGGTAACATGGGACAAGCTAGTGAATGCCATATTTTTTTGTTCAAATCGAAACATTTATTTACTTCTTTCTATATAATATGGGCAAGGGTAAAATTAAATAGAATAGAGACAAGATAGGAGGTGATGGGTGGATCTTAAAAGTGGTAGGGCGAGAGAGAAGATACTCCAAAATCTTTGTCTGAGAACAAGACATCCCTTTGAAGTGATGACTGATGAGACATCCAAAACCCATTTCATTAGTTTATTTCAAAGAACTCAACACAATTTTATTACTGTGTTGTAAATTCTAAAAATAGATAGTACTTTTCTTCCGTATCACATAATGTCTAAAGAAAAAAAAATTGTTTCAATATAATTGATTTTCTTATTATTTTATGTAGAATTTAATACTATTTAAATTTTGTGATTAATTACAAAATACTATGTTTTTTATTTGTTAAATTAATTTTATTTAATGATATTTTTATGCAATCAAGATAAATTATATAAAAATTTATATTTTCTTAATCCATGTGAAAAAAATTTAAAAACTACTTATATTGAAACAGATGGATTATTACTGAAGAACCATCACTTGGTTGCTTTTTTTTGGTCAAAAACCATCACTTGATTACCTTTTTATTTATTTTTGTGTTGTTTTGTCAACTCTGAACATATCTCGAATTTCCCATTGCAATTAATTTCTTACCCACATCTTGGTAGAAACAGTTAATAACCTCCCAATACCCATATTGATTCGATTATTCTGTAAAGTTTGTCTAACCACATTCAAGTTTTGACTCGCTATCATTTCTATTTTCGTAGTTGCAAGCTTTGATTAAACCCTGCAAACATGTTGTGTTTTGATTCTAGTTGGACCAGTCGGATTGAACATAACATCTAACATTTAACTGTCCAAAAACGTGTACTCTATTTCCAACGATACTTCTTTTGTTAAAAAGTAGATACCAATTTAAGGACTACAGTCAATTATTTTAATGAAGAGGTTACACACTCAATTTTATTTAGTTTTTCTTACATACGTACATAGTCGAAATCGACCCTACTAATCATAAAGCATAGGAGCATAAGTCTCTATTGAGACTATCTAGAAACCTATATAATTCCTCAACATCAATCAATACATTTGCTTATTATAATACACTTGTCTTTTTTAATATAATATACTTATCTCTTGAACACAGCATAATATCTATTTAATAGTAAATGTATCAAAGGCCAAAGGGTTATAAATTACCCCCATTTTATACAATGCATAACATAATCTATGCTTGGTTTCTGTAGAATAAAAAAAAAATGAGAGGTAAAATTCAATAAATATTTCAAGGACACGAGTAGTGATGTTGGGTGAATAAGAAGTTGAAATCTTACACTTATGAAGAAAAAAATGGAAGGAAGGTCTGACTTTATTGAATTTGTTGGTATAGTTTTGCTCATTCGCTTCCTCTGTCAAAATCTCGACATTTACTTGGTCAAGTAATTCGTACCAACGATCCAACCGCCGATTACATAATATACATTATACCTACATGTCTGTCATTTTATTTACTTATGAACCAACAAAGAATAAGGAAAACTTTCAGCATGAAAATGAAAAGATTGTATCATAGTGAATGGTTTGTTCATAAATTTGAACAACATGAATGCATATCTCGTGAGTTTCATCGATCGTTCTTCTCTGATATTGTCGTACCATATGATGATTACCCTTACTTCAACATCCTAAAACAATTATTATTGTATAGTTTATTATTTCCACCCGAAAAAGGAATTTCTAACTTTTGTCTTTTTTAGTTAAATCGAAATAAAATACTCTCTCCGTTTTATATTACTTGTCGTTCTAGGTTTATACACACATATTAAGAAAACATAAGATTTTATATATTTCTAAAATAAAAACACAATTACCTATACATCTAACGATATTTCAACCAATAGAAAAATAAAGTAGAAAATCTTATTAATAAATTTTGCATTATAATTCTAAAACGACATTTATTTTTTCATACAACAACAAGTAATATGAAACTTTACAACAACAAAAAATGTTGGTTAATGTCTTCAGAAATGCTGGCAGAAATAACCATTTGTCAGAGGAAAGAGTATAATGTAATTAGATAATAATCAGAAGGAAACAAATTGTGACGTTTAGAAATTGCTTTAATTTGTGATACGTACTTATCTAGATCTAGCCTAATCTCGAATAATGTTATGGGGGAAAGTTGGAAAGTTAGGTTACAGTAATTATGTATTACTTTATATTGATAAACAAATGTTTTTTTTTGAAAAAAAATGATAAACAAATGTTTCTCTCGGTTTGGCAGCGTCCGGTAGGTTTAATTCACACTGACTATTCTATCTTCATGCTAATTAGTAGATGGAAACCAAATGATAAATCAAAGCAAGTAAGCAACATTCGTATTACACTTATTTCATATTTTACGTATGACTATTTTGTATGCATGGGAGTGTATGTGAAAATAATTTATCACAGTGACTACATGTGGTTGACATTTGAAATATTCATGAAAAAAAGGACAAAATGTTTAGGGGAAGTTTTGTATGTTTCTTGATGTTTCTTTGTGAAAGCGTGAGACTAGATTTGGCTTCATATATATGAGATCGTGACCGCAATTTAATTTTAAGGATACACAAATACCACATTGGATACTAGTTGAAACTTAGGGTTGTGTATGTTTATATCAGAATATGTCATTGAACATTTTCTCTTTTGATAAATAAATTAAAGTATATTCCTTCAATCCTCGTAAATTTACAGCTAACTAGATTCATTTTCTTAAATATGGACCTCCTCTTCATATTAAAAAGGATCTGAAAAGCTTAAACTTATATACATATATATGTACGGATACGTTAGGCAAAATTGTATATCGTTATAGATAATAAATAGGCGTATAATATGCATGTATCTATGAGAAGTGTATGGAGACAAAAGCATACAATAATGTGAATCACGCAATAGAACAAGGGTTTGGGACCTGCACTCTGATTTGTCTGAATGAGAAGGGGGCCATAGCGACAGTTCTGCAATCGCAGCTCACACTATACTTCATTTTCGTTTTCTTTTTAATATTTATTTGGTCCTACTTCATTTGTACATTTTTTCTTTCATTTTCTTATTCATATTTTTCATTTGTACCCTTGTATTTTACATTCCTTTATTTTGCTATCATTATTGCCATAATTGCTCAATTAATGATTATCATTAGAACATATGTGTACATGCATCCCATATATGTATTGAGTTCCATATGATTAATTTGCCTTATTTTACATTTTTTATTTAAGAGTCGGCATTCGGTTTGTTCTATCTTTTTAATATTCTAATGTAGAATTTGACTGAACTAGAAACTTTTAGCCAAAACTTATCTACTTCAGTTCATGTATGGTTTTGAAGTTTAATTAGCATACATATTTTCATGTGTTATACCTAGAAAATTGATTGATACGTTTTAGGATTACTTATTTGTCCGGTTAACTAACTAGTGTTTAAGTACATATAAATATATTTGTTGTTCGCATATAGATAAATAATTATGAACATATGGATAGTCAATAGTTATCAACTATAGTTGAAGAATTTGGACATAACCAATCTTAACTGAAGTCTGAAACGTACATGAGAGTTGTTTTCTAAACTGCAAACTGAAAGTCCAAACAATCCGATACTGACATATGCTTTATGTAAATGTAATAGTTTACTCAATATCAATTTTCCAAAAAATAACTACTAAACCATTTTAAAGATGATGACATCAAAACTCCAATTATAATCCAATATTTGCTGTAAGACAATTCAAAAGTATATACATATAAGATATGTTCATATGAGACACTAGTCATACTATATATGTATTATGAATTTCTGGATTTTTTTTTTTTTGCTTTCTTTAAGGCATTGCACCAATGATTACTTTAATTTTACCATCATGGACTTTGTAGCTTTGAGACAGATTCATAGACTAGAGATTTGAGAATGCGCACTTTGTCCTTTTTTTTGTTTACTTCCTTTTCACCTTCCCCACACTTCCATGTTTCGAAGCTAATCATGTCCTAGTTTTTCAATTCATGTGGTTTCTGTCAACTAATCTTGACTAGTTAAACGTCTATGCAATTATTATAGTATTGTAAAAACAAAACAAGTTTATGATACATAGTACTAACTTTGATTTAATTCAATCAAATCGTCAAGAGATAGAATAATTCAAGTCATTCCTAATGACTTCTTCTAACATGTCTCAAAATGACGAGTGTTCTTTACATGTGTACACGTTGAAAGTATTTCATTGGCTTACATTTATATGTGCCAAATAGAAAACATTAGTTTGGTGAATTGTGTCTCTTCTGTTTCGTTGCGTTTTATATATTACAACATGAAAACGCCAGCAACACAATCAAAGATGACTTCTCGGATTGTAATAGTGTCTCTACCATCATCCTCTTTTTGTGAGGAGTGTAACTTACCTCCATACCTCTTTTTTCTATGGAAATGTCTTCTCAGATTTTCTTTGCTGAGTAATAGTTTCAGTTTACTTTCGGTTTGCATTCTTGTGTAATGGTAATGTATAAGGCATAAAACTGTAACTATGCCTATTTCAATTTTTTTTTTGTAAAGTGAGGATTGACTTTCAACGTTACCTTGTACAAATAATTTTTAATTGTCTAATTTTGTGGTGAAAACTTATATAACATATTTAAAACATGTTCTGAGTTTATATTATTTTCGTTTGAAATTTTATTTTGTTTAATTTTCTTTGCATTTGTTGTTTATGGTTTTTTTTTAATCAGAAGAGAATAGTTCATTCTCCTTTTATATTGTATTGTAAAGATTTTTTTTTTTTTAAATATGTTGTATTTCAAAAAGAAAAAACACACACATCCTAACTTATCTATATTTTTTCTTTTATATTTAGAGTAAAAAAAATTATATTTTTCTTTATTTAGAGCAATGCTATTATAAAAGAATATATTGGACCGAATTTTATCTTTATTATAAAAAATTATAATTTAGAAAAAAATTATTAAAATACATTAAAAATTGTCTTAGCTTATGTGAATCTAACCTACAATCAAAGAAATAGCTATTGCCTGAAACCCCTTCAAACAATTCATTCAACTTATGATTTATCTAAATACTTTACTAATCCGAGACTTTTGTAAAACAAAAGGTGCTAATCATAGGCAGTTCTATAACAACTTTGTTATTGGAATATGTCCCTGCGGAACATTTCGACCATACAACCACATTCTCGTTCCCTTTGAATTACAATAAAAGAAAAAAAAGAGAAAATTGGAAGCAAAAAGGAAGAGACAAGGGTCAAAAGAAGAAATATATATATAAGATTTAAAGTTCACAAAGTTATAGAGAATGATAAAATATTATTCTGGAATCATTGTTGTGTGGGGACACATTGACCTCTTTGCTCTTACAGTCTTTCTACATGCTGGGGGCAAGCAAGCTATTTTCATTGTCCAACTTTTGTTTTATCGCTACAATATGCGTTAAATATTACTCTCTTTGTTTTAAAATAAATGTTATTTTAATATTTTTTAAGAAAATTATTTTATAATTTTAGTTTAAATTATACTTATTTATTTTAAATATTATTTATCAACTAGATATAATTAATAACAATTTAAATATATTTCAATCACTTTTTAATATGTATGAAAAATATTAAAATAACACTTATATTAAAATTGAAAATATCTATTCATTCTTTCTTTTAGTTTTCCATACATAATATATCTCTTTATGATTAAGATTTTAATAACTATAAATCATTTAAATTTTGATTATATAATTTATCAGTATTAATTAAATATAATGGAGAGAGAATATGCATGATTCAGCTGATAAAAACAATATATATATGCACAAAAAGCATTAATAATATATTCAGTTTTCTCTTCTTTTAGTTTTCTTTTTAATAAATAATTTATGGTAAGTCATTATATGGTTCACGAGATGCGTATGGTACCATGATATTGATAACATATCTTAAAGAGCAGAAGCCCAATAGAAGAGACAAAAAGACAGAAACACACATTCTCCACAACAGTTTAATTATTTTACATTTTTGTATAGTAAAAGAATAATCACAAAAGATTTTTTGGTCTCTTCCCCATTTGAAAAAAACTCCCGCTTTCGACAGACCTACATGATACATCATTTTTAGCCTTTAATTAATTTTGTAGCTACATGGCGTGCTCCACATTCAAAATTATAAGCTTTTACTATTGTGGTTATCCATGTGGTTGATTTCAGTTTTACAACATGCAAATAATGATAGATAATCTGAAGTATTCATTTTGAAGACCAATATTTTTCTGTTTTTATAAGAATGATATTATATTTTTTTTGTTGTATTTGAAAGATTGAATTTTTAGCTTCTACTTAAAATATTTTATTTTAAAATTTATATAAAAATATGATTGGTTAAAATTTCTTGATTGTTTTTAAAAAAAACTTAAAGTAAACCAAAAATAAGAAAATATTTTAAATATGTATAAACAACCTAAAACATCATTCTTTTAAATATGGAGATACTATATTTGAGTGTTCTCAGTTAATTAATGATAACTTTATTTGATACCAATCAAATTTCAGTAATGTTAGTTTATATATGTTGTATTGGAATTTTTCCACCGCAAACTTATATCAAACTGTATATTCGCATAAATCAGAAAATGTAGTCAATAAAATAGTAAAATATTTCTAATCAGAAATTAGAAGATATATAAATAATATATAAGAGAGATATAACAATTTAGTTATTACCCATTAATTTTGAGTTAGAAGCTGTTTGACTTAATATAATATTAGTACATGATCCATACAATTAAAATAATCTATAATTGATATGATTTAAAGTTGATCACGTCGATCATTGCTGATATTCCTAAGTTGATAGTCAAAAAATGATCTCTGAGTATGTGTATTAGTGACAAAGTACAACATCCTTGTTAAAAGTAATCTTAAGTGATATATAAGTGAAATAATTCAATTTACTCATTGCTATCTAATATAATAAAACAAACAACAAAAATATATTTAGAAACTAAAGAAAAGTTTGAATTTAATATTTTTTTGTTAATGAGTTAAATGTGCTTAATTTGATATCTAATACATATGGGTATTAATTGTTTGCACCTTTAGAAGTATATATAATTGATCGAATGTTAAGCAAAACAAATATAGTTGAATTATGGAACGTATATTTTTTTAAACAATACTAAACATACCGTATTACAAGATTTGTTTTGATGACGTGTGGCTGAGCGTTAAGAAACGACATACTAAAGCAAATCGTTTTCCTAAATAACGAAACGAATTGAGGAAAAGGAAAGACAAATCAAGAAAGGAGAAAATTCGTGTCACACGTGAAAAAAGTAGAGGTTTAATACTTTTTGATGGAAAAAAAACAAAAAAGAAAATGAATTTGGAAAAGAAAAAGTGAAAAAAGGAATCGAGAAGATTTCACCACCCAAAATATAATGTGTGATACAAATGTATTGTCACATGTAAGTTTTTCGTGATATAAAAGGGAATTATAGTACGTAGTAGACGACTAAATTCATATTATCATCAAAACTATAACATTTGTGGCTGATGTAAAACCTACAGTTCACTCAGAAATTTTATAACAAAAGTATTTATATTTCAGTATTTAAAAAAACAAAATCTATTTATTGATTTCTGAAAGCATAAAGTTTCCTCAATCGTCATTTATTGGGTTCTACAAATTTTCCTTATCAACATTGTTGTATGCGCAGAATAGTAACGGTGAAAGCTTTCGGCGACGTGGTGGCATCCCAGGTGCTCAGAGTGGAAGCAGGTAGCTTTAGTTCTCGTGTTGATGGCATCAACTTGATGCTGCACCAGGTTTTATTGGTGCGTGTAATGCAGTTCCTCCTTGATCAAAGTGTATAAACTGTATATAATCTCAACACTATGGTTAGCAATTTTTGGTGAATTAATCGATTTGGTTTCGAAATAATCCCACAATACTAAATATATAAGGTTGAATAACATTACGAGCAATCGAGTATATCTGATATTGATAAACAGATCCGAAAGAATTAGTAAATTGAGTCTCGCTCCATTGGACATTTTAGTCATTCAAAAATAAAAAAAACTAAGCAGTACCCATAATAATCTTATTAATGATTTAGGGCAACAAACTCTAGTTAGATGCGGGTATTTTTGACATATTCAATGCAAAATCTGAGTTATTTATGGTTTAGTGAAATTTTAATTAACTAAAGGTGAATATCAAATGTGTAGGAGAGAAAACATTTTCTATGATTTTACTGCAAAACATATTAAAATTTATTAACTGATAATTTAAAACACATTATTGGCCTAAAGATTACAAAAGCCTCAAGTTATTTCTAGAGAAATTCCCTTAGATAGCCCCTTTTAGGTTGTTTATCACAAAAATAGATTTTAAGGAAGAAAATGACCAAAATGTTTTTTTTAGAAGCTAAAAAATTCATTTATATGCATTTATACCCTTAAGGTTAACTAATTTGTACTTTAGGATTTAGAGTAAAGGGGTGGGTTTGGGGTTAGGGTTTCAAATTTCAAAAAAAAAATAAAAAAAAATCAATATTTCAAAAAAAAAAAAGTCTATTTTGGTCATTTTATTTTTTGAATGCTATTTTTGTGACAAAAACTTAAAAAGGGCTGTTTAAGAGAATTGCCCTTATTTCTATTCTCTTCATTACATCCCATGCAGTCAAATGTCATGAATACCCTTCACATACACGCCCTACAAAGACATGCCAAGGTAAGGGCATTCACGACATTTCGTATATGCAACGGGGAGCTTAATACAAGATTGTTTTCTCAAGTTTTAAAAGACTGTAATAATATTTAAACGGTAAGAACAGACGACAAGCTCCGATCACGGAGTGGCTACGATTGCCAATGGCAGATGCAAAATCAGTTTCTCATTCTTCGTCTTTTTCACCGGAGGTTGTTTCTCCAGCGAAGAAGACGATGTTGAATTGTACGAACTCGCTGACAGTGACAACGAATCATTTGAGCTTTCGTCGCTGTTGAAAGGGTTTGAATCGATCACGCAGCTTGGGGAGCTAAGCGATGGTGAATCGGGACTCTTGCGTTTCCGGGAAGATTGGGTTTGGATATGTAAACCGATACGATCCTGGAGGATGAGATTGTAGCAAGGTTCCACCTTTTCCTGTTGAATGCATATCAACTGTTTGTGAAAATGCCTCATTGAAACAGAGCTTTACTAGTGGAGTGTTTAGAAGCTAACCTTGGTTATGTTAAGGACGTTGAGGAGTTTAGTTTGGTGTGAAAGAGGGTCAAAGGGCTCAACTTGGTCTATGATTCGCATCATGGTGGCTGCGGCAACAACTGATGGGCGGTAGCAGACAAATCTTGAATCTGACAAGAACATAACAAGAATGTAAGATTACTGAGATTTCAGTAAAATGGGGGGTTTTATGTGTCGTTTACTAACCGGAGATTACAGAGAGGATGAGACGATGGCATCTGTTGAGGAAGTCCCAGTGAGCATTGTTCTTAAGCCCTAATCTCCTGATGATGTGGTCTAGAAACGAAATTGGTGTGATGAGATGCATCTTCCATTGGAGAGTAGACAGAATCAGCAACTCCATTCTCTGTATGGTTTTTGCCTCAAACACATACTTTGTCTCCTCCACCTACAAACCCACCCAAAAACAGAGAGATAAGACAAGTGAAAGAACTAAACTTTAAGGTGAATGATGTAAAGTATCATCATTTACTTGGAAGTCTAGAAGAAGAGGGACGTGGGTTTCTTCGACTTTAACAGCTAGAGAGAGGCAAGCAACAGAAACGAGCTGAAGCATCCATGGTTTGTCTCTCTGTAAGCTGTAGCTACATACGAACTTGTCGAGATAAGTTATGGCTAAAACAGCTGCCAAAGTAGAGAACCCATAATGAGCGTTGACCCTCAGAATCCAACCCACGGCTTCTTTTCGATCAGTTGCGAGATAAACATCATCGAGACAGCTCAGCACTTGTTCTTCTTCTTTGGAGAAGAGAGTGACTAGATCTTCATCTTCCCAGTACAAATCTTGCTGCAGAAGAACGAATGGAGAAGTAGTAAAAGAAGAAGAGTTCTCTTCAACTACTTCTTCTTCGTCTTCCCATTTCTCTTCTTCACAGTAGAGAGCATCAAGAAGACACGAAGTGCTCTGTTCTTCTCTACTTTCTTCCTCCTTTCGTATCGCCATTGTTGGAAGTAGCCACAAGAAAGAGAAGAAAAGATCTTTTCCTTGTTGATGTTTCTCTTTGGTTATTGGGCTGGCTCAGCTCAGGGCATTGGGATAAGATGATATAGAGAAAATCTCATCTTCCTCTCTATGGAAACGTGCAGAGATAGATTAGCTGTAGAGGGAGCTACAAAAGAGAGACTAGAGAGAGAAAAGCTGGAAGTAGGAAGGAGAGGGAAAAGGAGGAGATTGATTTATGAGAGAAGGCGATACGGTTTTCACATTTGTCCTTTTTACTCCCTCAATTATTTATTTATTTTTATGATATTAAATGTGTCGTTTCTTTATCTATTTTTTCCTCTCTTTTTTTGTATTTTATGTGTAATTTCTTTTTAGGTTTCCCGCTTTACCCACTTGTACTCATTGTAGAGATCGAGAAACCAAAGTGCAGTAGAAATCTGTGTGCTAAATTATCTAAATTTTACCAGATAGACCATACACTAATATCTGATTAAAAAGACCTGAGAAGTGCGATGATTAGCTGGAGTTAAGAGACAGAGCATAAACCAGGTCTTGAAGAATTTTGACTGAAGATGACACACAATACAAAGCAAAAGAGAAGGTTTCAGGTAATAATTAAATTATTTTGCAAGAAAATCTGCAAGCTCGCTTAATATTATGAAAAGATGCAAAACTTCTCAATGAGTTTCACTGACCATAGCAAAAAACTAACAGATACGCTATATTTTGCATAGGTCAACAACATCACAGGGAAGATACAAGAAATAAATAAGAATTAAAAAATAAAACTCTAAAAAGTATAAATATAATCACTAGGATTATCTATATACATCATAAAAACTTTCGGTTGACTCTAAACGCCCGAGCTTTAGTACGGAGGAGGCGGGTATTGTCCTGGATAGGGACCTGGAAAACAAGAAAATATACCAACCATCAATGACAACTCTAGAGATCTTGTATTAAAATGATACAAGAAACATAATCACCCATATATATATATATATATTACAATATGCAAATTGAAGCACACATAACTTTCTCCTTCCATTCCGACAGTAAAACGTTACTCTAGAGTTCCCAAAATTGTAAGAGTTAATAAACATAAACATAGAGTCTCTAAACTGTTAATTTTTTTTTTACTAAAGTTTTACGAAATTATCAATAATCTACAAAATCTCAAGACCTGCCATGTTTTCGTTTATGGTTGAAAAGCTAAAAAGTTGTGGTTTAATTTGGAAAAAGAACATCCTAGCATAGCATCTAAACACAAAAGCAAGAACGTTTGTATATATACCTTGTGGGTAATATGGTGATTGTTGAGGAGGGTAAGCTGAAGGACCAGGAGGATAAGCTGAAGGGGCGGGAGGGTAAGCCGAGGCTGAAGGAGGAGGAGGATAGGCAGATGGCTGAGGAGGATAAGCTGAAGCTGGTGGGTAAACTGATTGTGGCTGAGAGTATTGTACTTGTGGGTATAGAGATGGTCCAGAGTATGGTACTGATGAATATGGAGAAGGCGCTGCTGAGTGGTGAGGTACTTGAGGCGCATACGGTGCTGACCCGTAATTTTGTTTCTGCATAAAATAAATCAATTGAATGTTTTAGCCTTTTTATTCTTTGTCAATAAAGAACCTGTTACACAACTTTGTTAATTGAGTATTGACGTTACCTTTGCGGCTGCATAATGTAGTATGAGTCTTACTTCTCCCGCATATCTGCAAGACAGAGAGGTGTTGCATTTTCAGAAGATTTATAATCAAATAACTAATCTACTTATATGAGTATATACTTCTTATGTGTAGAAACATGACTATTCGAAGATGCTCTCATCTTATGAGTGTTTTCACATTATTTAAGGAAGGAAAAGAATAGTAAAATTAACAGAGAGGTGCAGTAACCACTCTTACAAGTGAACAAGACCATGCTTCCATGTCAACAAAAGATATAGAAACTAAAATTTCACTCAAGTAGAAAGCATGCAGGGCACACGAGTATAGCGAGGCACACACAAAAAAAGACATGAAAAGTTCTATTGATAATTGGCAAGTCCAACTTCGAGATCTTATTCAGAGGAAGTGCAAGTATTGATTACAAAACATGATATAATACTCAATGCAAAAGGAACCAAAAACTAGAGAAACCAATGTTGTTACCTCCCATTTTTACTCTGTAGAGTCCAGGTACAATCGTCATATCCTTCAGAAAGAGCCTTCTGCAATTTAATCCTAATCACATCACACAAAACATACATATATACATAAGACAAAAGTCTCAATTCCAGACCGGAATTAAAAAATTTAAAAGCACAAACATGAAAAAAAAATGACATACGTAGCATTTCCAATGAAGTCATCAGCGGAGAGTGTGTTGCTATTCCAGACGGCTACCTTAAGGTCCCTAAGGCCTTCAAGCAAAGTGAACATAAACTTCTCTTGAAATACAGCGTTCTTTCCACCATCTAGAAAAAAAAAACCATCAGATATTTTTAGATTTGTAAAGCCATCATTACCCCGGTCTTTTAACCGGGATTTTTAGTTTTGGATAAGAGATATAAAAGCGTCTGTTAGCCGAAAAATATAAAAAAAAAACAAAAAAACAAAAAAATGTCAAATCAAAAGTTTAGAACCTCGGTTAAGAGACAAAGTATAATGATTGCCCTAACTTTTCAAACTCTTGTAAGCATTAAAGATGGACTAGTAGTTAACCTGTACAGGTTCTGGTACGGTGCCTTGTGCTGCTATACTCAAGTACAACGTATGGATCTTGCCTCGAGAACCATTCAGTGTCTTTCAGTTTCTGGCACCCAACAACTGAAACCAAACATAATCATGTAAACAAAGCTAAATCTCCAATAAAGGGATTATTCATTCTCCAGTGAACATTGAGTTAGAGAATCATAAATTAATAATCGAGGAATGTAAAGGCACGAACCAGTGACCTCGAGAACCTGGCCTTGAATACCCGCCATCATCATGAATTGGATGGATAGAAACTAGATTTGCTTAAGAAATTGGATGGATAGAAAATAGATTGGAAAAAAAAATGTAAGGATGAAGCTTAATCCAGAGATAGTCCGTCTTTAAATATACAAATAATCGGACTTTGAATTTCGTGAAGTTAAGGCGCGTACCGTACTTTTGACTTTACATGGCTTGAGCCTTTAGATATATACGCGTTTCTTAAATGTTATTTCCTCTTTCTTAGTAGTATTAAATAATTTATTTACATTTAAACGTTATTTCCTCTTACACCTCTCGTTTCTATTTTATGAAATATTTTTATTTATCTATTATATTAAATGTATTATTTATTTACATTAAACTTATTGAAGAACATCATTTATAGAAGAGTTAATTACTTAGGTTTTATTATTTGAAATACTTATATTCTAATATTTGTTTTGTCTGCGATTAGGATTCCCACAAAAGAGTAGGCGATATTTGGCGACTATAATAAGATAAGACCGACAGAAAAAGTAGACATTCCAATCCATTACTCAAAATGCATTTACATCAATTCGAGTTTTAATTGGCAGCAATACTAATAAATGCAGTCTTTGTGGACCAAAAAATCATGAAGACGATAAATACTACTCTTTCCCTTCCAAAATAATTTATACTCCCTCCGTTTCAAATTAGATGTCATTTTGGAGTAAAATTTTTGTTTCAAAATAAATATCGTTTTCAGTTTTCAATGCAAAATTTATTGGTAATATTATCTATTCTATTTTTCTATTGGTTGATATATAGTTAAGTGTATTAGTAATAGTGCTTTTATTTTGAAAATATGTAAAATTAAATGTTTCTTTAATATGTGTGCATAAACCTAGAACGACAACTAATATGAAACGGAAGAAGTAATATAATAAAATAAATTATTTTAAAAGTTATTTTTTAAATATAATTTTTAATAGATAATAATGATAAATTATAATTTTTTAAGAAAATTAATTATGTTTATTAAATTTTGATTGGTTAAAAGTTATTGAAAATAATTAATCATAAAAATTATATATTTAATATTAAAATTTAATATAATTTATTAATATGTGTGAAAACTTAAAATATGTAACATTTTAAAAGGGATGAAATATTTCTAAGCTTACTAGATAACTGTATAACCCTTTTTAGGCTAACCTAAAACTATTGTACTGTGGAACAAGTCATCCAAATACTTTTTTTATTTACAAAGGAGCCGCCAACTGGAATAGCACTTCTTTGTTGAAAACTTGAAATGGTTTTATTCAACGTCACAAACATTTCAAAGAATCTTCGTTTCTCATGTTGATCTTTGTTGAAATGCTTTTATACATAAGTCACAAGCATTTCGAAGAATTGCTACGTCATATATATCGTTTTCTTATATGTATAATGTATGTATGGACACTTTAAAGATCGCGTTAATCAATACTTTCTCAAAAAAAAAAAAAAAACACTTAAAAAGATGTAGAGCTGTGTTACTGCGTATCGTTGTCCTAAACGTAGGAGTCTTCTTCTCTGTTTCGTTCTTGCGATTCCTGTTTGTTGTATTCGTCGGGTATGAAACTAAAAGGCTGGACGATGAAATCGTACCGGATATAATCGTCAATCGAAGAAACATTCCTTAACCGGAGGGGTTCGGTTTAGGCCCAGGAAAGTTATTTAGCTAATCAAAGAAAAGCCCATGAAGCTGAATTTTTTAAAGATCACCTCTCGGGCCAGATGTGTATACTCCATGTTTCTTCTGGAAGAAAAACTGACGAGTGTCATGACGATTGTTTAAACTCCCCCAGATTGGGTGACTCGAGCTGTTTTTGAATTTCTCAAATATATTTGACAGAAAAGTCTTTGTATTTGATTTTTTAGTACATATATTCTGAAAAGTCTATGGAGTCAAAGTCAAGAATATAACTAAATGGCCCTAGAAAGATGGTGTTTCCACATATTAATTAGTATTTATATACACAAATGTCATTCATATCTCTCTCAAACATCAAATCTTTAAAGTTCAGACAGAAAGTAATAGAAACGTTTCTACTTTTCTCCACAATCTTGTTTTCTCCGCAACCAAAAAAACATGGGCGAAGCCTCAAAGCTTCACATCTTCCTCTTCCCTTACATGGCTCATGGCCATATGATACCAACTCTTGATATAGCCAAGCTCTTCTCCACCAAAGGAGCCAAATCCACTATTCTAACCACACCTCTCAACGCCAAGATCCTCGAGAAACCCATCAAATTATTCAACCAGGACAACCCTGGACTCGTAGACATCACCATCCAGATCCTAGATTTCCCTTGCACAGAGCTAGGTTTGCCTCAAGGATGCGAGAACACAGATTTCTTCTTCTCTAATCCTGACCTAAACACAGGTGACTTGAACCGAAAGTTTTTACTTTCAATGGAATATTTCAAAGGGCAGTTAGAGCAGCTCCTCGAGACAGTGAGACCAGACTGTCTTGTCGCTAATATGTTCCTCCCTTGGGCGACTAAAGTCGCTGAGAAGTTTGGTGTACCGAGACTTGTGTTCCACGGCACAGGCTACTTTTCTTTATGTGCTTCTCATTGCTTAAGGCTCCACAAGCCTTACAAGAAAGTTGCTTCGAGTAGTGACCCCTTTGTGATCCCTGATCTCCCTGGAGATATTGTGATCACAGAGGAACAGGTCATAGAGAAAGAAGAAGAGTCTGAGATGGGGAAGTTTATGAAGGAACTGAGAGATTCAGAGAGAACAAGCTTTGGTGTGTTGGTGAACAGCTTCCACGAGCTTGAACCTGCTTACTCCGATTTTTACAAGAGTTCTGTGGCCAAAAGAGCTTGGGATATAGGTCCACTCTCTTTAGGGAACAGAGAGTTCAAGGAGAAAGCAGAGAGGGGCAAAAAGGCTAGCATTGATGAGCATGAATGTTTGAAATGGCTTGATTCCAAGAGACATGAATCAGTGATTTACTTGTCCTTTGGAACCATGTTGAGCTTCAACAACGAGCAGCTCGTTGAGATTGCAGCTGGCTTGGAAATGTCAGGACACGATTTTATATGGGTGGTTAACAAAAGTGGCAGCCAAGGTACTCATCTTACACATCTTTCTAGCTATTATCTGAAACATCATCCTCTATTTTGTTCTGAGTAAACAATGATTTAGGATTCAATTGTAGTCTTTACCAATATCAAGAAATCACTTAGCTAAGCGACCATTAGAACATGATTAAAGGAGGGTTCTTAGGTTCGTTATAGGAGACTAGTTCCTAGACATCACCTACACCAATTTTTTATTAAATAAAAAACGGTCTAGAATTATCATTTCCCTTAGGACTGAATTACATAATAGGCAGACATCTAAGCGCCGCCTATACCGATTTTTAGAACACTGCTTTTATGTGTTGTGGTATGAATAGGTGAGAAGGAAGAATGGTTACCAGAGGGGTTTGAAGAGAAGATGAAAGGAAAAGGACTGATAATCCGTGGGTGGGCGCCACAAGTGCTGATACTAGACCACCAAGCAGTTGGAGGGTTTTTGACACATTGCGGATGGAACTCACTTCTAGAAGGTGTAGCATCAGGCCTACCAATGGTGACATGGCCCATTGGAGCAGAGCAGTTCTACAACGAGAAGTTGGTAACGCAAGTGTTGAAAACAGGAGTGAGTGTAGGAGTACAGAAGATGATGAAACCTGTTGGAGAGTTCATTAGCAGAGAGAAAGTGGAGAAAGCGGTTAGGGAAGTGATGGCTGGAGAAGAGATGAAGAAACGGGCTAAGAAGTTAGCTGATATGGCTAAAGATGCGGTGAAAGAAGGTGGATCTTCAGATATTGAGGTGAATAGGTTGATGGAAGAACTTAAGTTGGTTAGGTTGCAAAAAGAAGATGGAAAAAGAAGTTGATCTTTTTTTTTCTAAGTTTAGGAACAAATGTTATTGACTAACAACAATGATGTTGTGTTGGTTTGAGTTACTTTATCGAATCAAAACGATTTACTATGTTCTTATGCTATACTGTTTATTCTACAATGTTACATGTTTTGCTTAGTTTTAAAGTGTTTTAAAGTACTCTCTTATGTTATGTGAAAAAAGAAAATTAGTATTATATTCAGGGTCGATCTTAGGCACAGCGATGTTAAAACATTCGTTTTATTCTCCCAAATTCTTTTTAACGTTGATTTATTATGATATTACAATTATGAGAAAATTTACATAGATGATTCGACAATCGACAATACTATCTGTCTTATGAGGATCTACGCCTAACCACATTATTTGAACTGTCTTATGAAAATTCCCTCATGACCAAATTTACTTGCACCATATTGAAAATTCCTTATAAACCCTTCTTTCGTTGTCTGCATAATTGTTTAATAAATCTTTTTTTCAAAATTTCAAACTTAGATTTCTTATAGTTTACAAAAAGATTGCATAGTCTGAAATTTGAACTTCATATTTGGGTGTAAAAATCTTTAATCCTTAATCATTAGACTAAGTAGTTAATATGTATAGATCATTCAACTATATACAATTAAACACAAAACCCCTTCATCGGTTCCGTCTTCTAGTATTGTTAGTTCGGTTAAAGCGAAGAACGTGAACCATAAGGATTCCACTAACATTTGGCAAACACCAACATCACTTCCTACCTAGTTACAAAACTTTACTCGATTAGCATCAAACTCTCTAGATATCACATATATTCTTTAGAGTCGACAGTTTTTATGTAGGGCTTCTTTCTTTTCTTGCAATAAGTGACTAATAAAGTCTATATATTATCAATAATATGAGGTTAATATTTCATCTTTTTTCTCCAGTCTCCACAAGGCGAATGGCAAATTGTCTTCTTACAAGTAGGTCTTCTTTATTAGTGGACAATCTCAAACCACGTGCTATGAACTTATCTAGTATAAAGTCTAAAGACCCAATGCGTCATGAAAAAGTATTCATGAAAAAGTATTCTAGAATCATTAAAGTCTAAAGACGTTGGCGGGAAGATAATTGTAAATGATTTGTCAAATGGTAGTGATTAGGCGACTTCAATGTATACTAGTCATTAGTCAATTAAGAATTTAAGAGCATCCAAGAGACTTTCAAACCCTCAAGTTCTAAAGATTTAAATAGTAAAATCTAAAATTTGAAATTCTATTATTCAGACCCTCAAAACATTATTTACTTTTTATTTTAGTTTTTAGTTAAATGTAACTTACATATAGTTGTATTATTATTATTTTTTTATAACTATATTTCACTTAAGTATTCAAATGTATCTTATATATATGTATATTAGTAATATATAAATATATATATTTTATATATTACTAATATATAAATATGTTAAATATATAAAAGCTAATATAAAATAATATTATGTAAGCTAAAATTATTATTTCACATAACAATTATATTACTTAAACAATATATTAGAAATTAAAAATTAAAAGTACAAACATAAACATTTTACAAATTAAAATTCATATATTGATGTTAATAATTATGTAGATTTGGTCCCGAGCATCCAAATCACTATAATATTGTTTGAGCGGTTTTATGTATGATTCTTGCTTGTTCATGTATTTTGTGAATTGATATATGTTTTATATTATTATTTTATGAGTTAATATAGTTTATGAATTAATATTGTATGAATTAATGTATGTTTTATATAATTATTTCATGTGTTTTGTATTATAATAATTTGTATTTATAAATATTGTGTTTAATATTTTTAATGTGTATATATTATTTATCTATATAAAGTTTAGTGTTTATAATTAGTTTATATTAAAGTTAAAGATTAAAATATAAATAACATTAAGTTTAAAGATAAATTAAAAAAAAATTGGAGTAATCCAATTTGGAAATGATCTAACCATCATCTTGAGAGTTTACAAGTTACTTATTTTTGGTACAGCCGACAATTTGGCTCTATAAAATCTTGAAAACTGATCCTAGATTCCGACAACTGTGACAAGCTGACAGAGAAAATACCAATGAAATCAAAACAAGTTACGTATGCATTTACGTCAGAATCCATTACCCAAAATGATCTCACAAGAATCCAAACTAACTTGTGGACAGTGGATTATACATTTATATATAGAATAACTACAATAATAAATACTCCTTCCGTTTCAAATTAATTGTCGTTCTGGAGTAGAATTTTTGTTTCAAAATAAGTGTCGTTTTAGGTTTTCAATGCAAAATTTATTGATAATATTATTTACTCTATTTTTCTATTGGTTGATATATGGTTAGGTGTATTGGTAATAATGTTTTTGTTTTGAAAATATGTAAAATTAAATGTTTTCTTAATCTGTGTGCATAAACCTAGAACGACAACTAATATGAAACGGGGTGAGTACATATCATTAAGAGATTACTCCTACCTACTACCAACCATTCAACACGTCAAGAATATTTTTTTCTTTTTCTCATACAAGGTTCAGAATCTTTTCTGATTTTTCTACTCAAAATTCTTAGAGCAAAACTCATTGTCTTTGCAACCAAAGCAAGACCAACATGAGTAGTAATCCACCACAACACAAGCTCCATGTTATGTTCTTCCCAATGATGGCTTACGGCCACATGATTGTTGAATCCGAAATCGGTAACCCTAGGTTAGGTATCGATTTCGATTGTGGATTTCTCGAAGAAAAGATTTGGAGAAACGAATAGAAGAGTTTTATTGATCAAAGATCGATTAGATCACAAGAACAAGGTTTGAACAAGGAATTGGTAACAAGAACCCTAATTCTAGCTTGTTCCTCAAGTTTTTTGCGTGTATGTTCTCTTCCCCATCTTCCTCTATTTATACGCCTTCCTCTTGCCGAAGTCGGCTTGTTATGTTTTCATGGGCCGACTTTTGTCGTCAGGATGGGCCGAATTCACACTTTAATGGGCCTATGTGGGTAGATGTAATCTATCCCCAACAATGATACCAACTCTAGACATGGCTAAGCTTTTCTCTACCAGAGGAGCCAAATCCACAATCATCACCACACCTCTCAACTCCAAGATCCTCCAGAAACCCATCGACGTGTTCAAGAACCTGAATCCCAATCTTGATATCAATATCGAGATCTTCGATTTCCCTTGCGTGAAGCTAGGGTTACCAGAAGGATGCGAGAACGTTGATTTCTTCACCTCAAACACCAGTGTCAACAGTAACCACATGACCTTTAAATTCTTTATGTCCACAAGTTTTTTCAAAGATCAACTCGAGGTTCTCCTCAAGAAAACAAGACCTGACTGTCTTATCGCCGACATGTTCTTCCCATGGGCTACTGAAGCTGCTGAGAAGTCTCATGTGCCAAGACTTGTGTTTCACGGCACTGGCTACTTCTCTTTATGCGCTGGTTACTGCATCAAAGTGCATAAACTACAGAACAAAGTAGCTTCGAGTTGTGAGCCTTTTGTGATTCCAGAGCTCCCCGGGGACATAGTGATAACTCAAGAACAGATCATAGACGGTGACAACGAATCCGATATGGGGAAGTTCATGATTGATGTTAGAGAATCAGAACTGAAGAGCTCAGGTGTTGTTGTGAACAGCTTCTACGAGCTTGAACCTGCTTACGCAGATTTTTACAAGAGATTTGTTGCTAAGAGAGCGTGGCATATCGGTCCACTCTCTGTTATAAACAGAGGATTTGAGGAGAAGGCTGAGAGAGGAAAGAAAGCTAGCATTGATGAAGTTGAGTGTCTCAACTGGTTAGACTCCAAGAAACAAGACTCAGTCGTCTACATTTCATTTGGGAGCGTTGCTTTCTTCAAGAACGAGCAGCTGAGAGAGATCGCTCTAGGGTTAGAAGCTTCTGGCACAGGTTTCATCTGGGTTGTGAGAAAAAACACAGGTGAGAAAGAAGAATGGTTACCAGAAGGGCTTGAAGAGAGGGTGAAAGAGAGAGGAATGATAATAAGAGGATGGGCTCCGCAAGTACTGATACTTGAGCACCAAGCAACCGGTGGGTTCGTGACTCATTGCGGCTGGAACTCGCTTCTTGAAGGAGTGGCTGCAGGGCTTCCAATGGTGACATGGCCCATTGGAGCAGAGCAATTCTACAACGAGAAGTTGGTTACGCAAGTGCTCAGAACTGGAGTAAGCGTGGGAGCTACAAAGCATGTGAAAGCTATGGAAGATGATATCATTAGCAGAGAGAAAGTGGAGAAGGCGGTGAGAGAGGTCTTGGTTGGGGAAGAGGCGGAGGAGAGGCGTAGACGGGCAAAGAAACTGTCGGAGATGGCTAAAGCTGCGGTGGAAGAAGGAGGGTCTTCTTTTAACGATCTAAACACCTTCATTGAAGAGTTTAGCTCATGATGATCCTTCGTATAGAGTTTTGGTTACAAGTCTTATATTGGAAATAAGATAAAACCTAATGTAATATTTAAGGACTATAGGTTAATCAATCTTTCATTTTCACTTGACTGAGTTAGTATGAATTTGAGTTGGTATCTAGAACCTTCTTATAACTTCAAGAACTTTTATGATTAGGTATTTTCTTGAGACTTGAGTTTTTGATGAAGCGGCAATGAATAGTTTTCCCGACTGTTAGTGTTGACCGTTAATAAGCCATTCACACACATTTACTTGGTCCATTGATTTATTCTGTTTGATGGATGGTATGTTAATTAAAAGTCATTACAAGACTTTTTTTCACTGTTTTCATCTCACTCGCGCGAATCACTTCTCGATAAATCATTTATTTTTTTACTATTTCAGCCAAAATATGTTCAATTTTGGAGTTTAAAACGAATGCGTGTCCAAAAAAAGAAGTGTATTTTGATAATATATATAACCAAATCAATATTTTTAAGCATTTCCATATACCACAAACTGAGATTTTACAATTCACCTCCTCTTGAAAAGTGTAATGTTTTCGTTGCGCTCCAAGATTGTTACCTATGTTAGTGAAAACCCTCACTGACTCCACACTCATTTGGGTTCGATTTTGATACCATTTGTAACATCTCGGCCGGCTGATGGACCATCCATGCTTGTTCACTCGGCATGTGGGTCCAATCCCGTCTCACGGACGGTGTTTTAACTTTTTCAAAGTCTGAAAATCTTGTTTACTGACCATACAATCATTATATGATATTTCTATGTATATTGTGAATTATTTTCTGTTAGGTCACTCATCTTTCTATTAATCTGGTTCAAACACGTTTAACTCTAGAATTCTAAATGAATATATATTCGAAAAGATAAATATATTTTAATGATATAAATAAACAAAGTAATCATTTTAATCCCTTTCATAAACCATAATCTTGGATGTTACAATTAGATTCTAAGAGGATGCCACAAATTCTGGTACATGTTTAAATCACGTCTTAATTACATTCACCAACGTTAAGAGATTCATAAAAAAAAAAAACTAGAGTTAAGACATATGTGCTTTTTGAGAAAGAGTGGTGACACATGATCACATGCTTGCGAGAGATTTGACTTTTCTTTGTATTGTAGGGTATGGAACTCAAAGAAAAGTTAAAGCTGAAGACTATGTACATTGGTTTCTTTATATAATACCCTATTTTTGTATTTGTTTTATCATTCCACCTTAATTTTTTCTTCAACATCATCTTTCTTATTCCACCTAATAATTTAATATACATTAAAGTTTTATGTTTTATAATTTTTTTTAGTTTTTTTCTAAAGTCAACATTATATCCATCTATTTTATTCCACCAAAATGTTTATTAATTTTTTTTATCGAATTTTTAAAATTAAACTATAGTTAATAAGTAAAAAATAAATATTCTAAAATAAATATGAGTTATTAAAAACAAGATAAAAAAGATTTATTTAAAAAGTTAAAAACTGTAATAAAAATTATAAGTCCAAATCAGATGAAACAAATTTTTTTATAGAAAACTTAAAAAGAATAAAAATTGATATAAAACATTTAAATAAATAAATTGTATTGCTATAAAATAATTAAGATAGAAAAAGTTAAGATGAAAAAAACTCATTTTATAGTTTCAACATGTTGAATGTTTTCAACATGGATAAATCCACATCACTTTTTGATTTTTCAACATCTTCATTAAAAAGATTTGACTGTTGAACAATGTATTCAACAAGTCCATTATAAACGATCTTAATATATATATATATGATGTCAAAAAATAAATAAAATAATATATATATTATGAAAATATAACTTTTTAGTGATTGTTTTAACAAAAATGACAACATAATTTTAACGTATATAATATTAAATAATAGTTTGTATCTTATATAGAATAAAATATCTAAATAAAATATTATATAAACTTATAAAGTTTGAATCATTATACAAAATATGCAAAATTTAAAGTAAAAAACTTATCACCAACTCAAATAAGATATGGAAAGGTATCTAAACTTTCCACTTAAGCTAAAAATATATAATTTTAAAACTAATTATTTTCTATGTTAATTTAAGAAAAGTCAATTATAAATATTTGACTTTGGCTTAGAATAAATCAAATTGACTTTGATTTATGATTTAGATTATGTAGTTAATGGGTTAAAATACAATTTGTTCAAAATGATAGATAAAAACTTAAATACACTTAAATAACTTTTTAACGTGTATAATAAGCTTTTTAGTATACTTGCCAAGTAAAAGTTATTTTTTATTATGAACTTTTCAATAAATTATATAAATTATAAGTAAAAGTTAATATACATTCAAAGTAAATATATAATTAATGATTATATAATGATTAAAATTTTAATATAGTTAACATAAACTATATGTAGGCATGTGTATTTCATAATTCTTTCCAAAGGATTACCACTAATGCTTACTCATACATTTCAAAACTATTATAATCATGTATGGCTATGTCTCAAACTACAATAATTATGAAATAAAATATTAGACGATTGTAGTGATTTATATCTATTTAAAACTGAATATAGTTTTAGTTTTAAAACTAAATATAGAATAGTATATGGAAAATGTGATACACTTGCTTATAAAAAATTGTATGGTTAAGGAAATTTCAAAAATATAATTTTGATATGATTTATTATAATTAATTATATAAAAATATTATTTAATATATTTTACAGTTACAACACGTTAGTATTTTGTGATAATTATTTTGAAATAACACGTCGGCTAATTTTTATAAGAAATATTGTGGTAACTACATAGGAGTATCATTATTGTTCCCTCAAAATGCTTCTCAAATAATATATAAAAGATTAGTCTAATAATTAAAAAAATTACTCAAAATATCGACATAATTGTAGATTTTGAATTTGATTTATGAGTTTAAATTAGATTTTGGTTCCACAGGACCTTGAAAACAGATCCTAGATTCCAAATACCAAAATAAGTGACGTATGCAAAGACGTCAAGTCCATTAAACCAAAACGTCTCTTGAATGTTATATATATGTAGAGATGCATAAACTTGTACAACCATTCAAGACGAGAAGCAAACCAACTCTTCTACAAGCTTCAGAACCTTTCATCTCTCAAATTTCTCGAAAAATCTCATTTTCTTTTTTTTTTTGGTCAAAGTCAAACATGACTAGTAACTCTCGTAAGCTCCATGTTATGTTCTTCCCTATTATGGCTCATGGCCACATGATACCAACTCTAGACATGGCAAAGCTTTTCTCTAGCAGAGGAGCCAAATCCACTATCCTAACCACACCTCTCAACGCCAAGATCCTCCAGAAACCCATCGACACATTCAAGAACCTGAACCCAAGTCTTGAAATCGAGATCCAGATCTTGGATTTTCCTTGCGTCCAGCTCGGGCTACCAGAAGGATGCGAAAACGCTGACTTCTTCACCTTAAACAACGACAGTGATGATAGACGCGCCATGATCTCCAAATTCTTTTTGGCGACCAAGTTTTTCAAAAACCAGCTCGAGAAGCTCCTCGAGACAATGAGACCTGACTGTCTTATCGCCGACATGTTCTTCCCCTGGGCTACTGAAGTTGCTGAGAAGTTCCATGTGCCCAGACTTGTGTTCCACGGCACTGGCTACTTCTCTTTATGCGCTGGTTATTGCATCAGAGTGCATAACCCACAAAAGAGAGTAGCCTCGAGTAGTGAGCCATTTGTGATCCCTGATCTCCCTGGGAACATTTTGATAACTCAAGGACAGCTCAATGACCGTGGTGAAGAAACCGAGTTGGGGAAGTTTATGACTGAGGTTAAAGAATCAGACGTGCATAGCGCAGGTGTTGTTGTGAACAGTTTCTACGAGCTCGAATCTGACTACGCCGATTTTTACAAGAGTACTGTAGCGAAGAGAGCCTGGCATATAGGTCCGCTCTCGGTTCACAACAGAGGGTCTGGGGAGAAGGCTGAGAGGGGAAAGAAAGCAAGCATTGATGAGGTTGAATGCCTCAAATGGCTTGACTCCAAGAAACCAGATTCAGTCGTTTACCTTTCATTTGGGAGCGTGGCTAGCATCAAGAACGAGCAGTTGATGGAGATCGCTGCAGGATTAGAAGCTTCTGGCACAAATTTCATCTGGGTTGTGAGGAAAAATGATGAAAACACAGGTACTGATAAACAAAACACATGCATTGATTGTTTGTTCACTATGTTTCTTATGCTCTGTTTTTGATCTGAAATGGAATTTGGTATGAACAGGTGAAAAAGAAGAGTGGTTACCAGAAGGGTTTGAAGAGAGAGTCAAAGGGAGAGGAATGATAATTCGAGGATGGGCTCCACAGGTTCTGATACTCGACCACCAAGCAACCGGTGTGTTCGTGACCCACTGCGGCTGGAACTCGCTTCTTGAAGGAGTGGCTGCAGGGCTTCCGATGGTGACGTGGCCGGTTGGAGCTGAGCAATTCTACAACGAGATATTGGTGACGCAAGTGCTCAGAACTGGAGTGAGCGTGGGAACGAACAAACATGCGACTATGGGAGATTTCATTAGCAGAGAGAACTTGGCTAAAGCGGTGAGAGAGGTGCTGGCTGGGGAAGAAGCAGAGGAGATGCGTAGCCGGGCAAAGAAGCTGGCGGAGATGGCTAAAGTAGCCGTGGAAGAAGGAGGGTCTTCTTATAACGACCTAAGCAGCTTCATAGAAGAGTTTAGCTCATGATCCAATCAACTTGGATTCTCTGAAATCTAAGCAAATAATAAATGTTGAGTCAGTTTGTGCGTAAACCGTATGAAGTTGTGTCTAGAAATTTTCTGTAAGTTCTTTAAGGTTTGGTCTTTTCTTGAGTTCTTGATGAAGCCACTATCATGTAAGAAGCTCCATCAGATGCTGACACATGTTCGATTCGTTTTGGTCTTTGTTATGATAATAAGAGTACACTTGTGCTACAATAAATTTTATATATATCAGATACTAATTGTCTTCTATAATAAAGAGGAGGATACCTGACTGCGTCTTCTAAATTGGTAGAATCCAAACAACGAGAAGAGAAGGCATCATCAGCAAAAGAATCCACTGATTCTACTTCAGTTGTCACTACCAATAATCCCCACAAGAACAGCTGCCATCCCTAAAATGGTGAAACCGGTTTGTATCTCTCACAATGATCTCCCTCTCAACCACCTTTGAAGCCAACTTGATTGCTGAATGACAATCTCCACAAACCCGGATATTCTTCTTTATGTTTATGGTTGATCCAGGAGGGGTGTTTAGCAGTGCAAACGCCAACGCAATTTTCTCGCTGTGATACTGTAAATTCACTTCCCTCTCTTGTTGATCCACATGGACAACTACATGGCTTGTGTCTGGCACATATCCCAAATCCTTGATCTTTGCATAAATCTCTTCCCACTTGCGACTAATCTCCTCCCTCTGTGGATGACATTCATCATTCGCTACAAACATGTGGATTGCGTTCTCAATCTCTACCCAGCTGCATGCAGGTTCCTTCTTTACTCCACTTTCCTTCATCTTCTTTCTAACTCTTGCAGCATCGTTCCATCTGCCACCTGAGGCATAGATGTTATACAGTATTACATGGGGACCAGGGTCATCAGGGTCAAGTTCAAACACATGCTCGGCTGCATAAGCTCCTAAGTCCACATTCTTGTGCATTCTACAAGCATTAAGCAGAGCTTTCCAGATGGCTGCAGTGGGTTCTACTGGCATGTCTCTGATAAATCTCAGTGCCCTGTCAAGATCACCAGAACGCCCAAGAAGATCAACAATAGTGACGTAGTGCCAAGCCTTGGGTACTATCCCATCTTTCTTCATCAATTCAAAGTAATGCCACCCTTCATCTAAAAGACCAGAATGACTACAAGCTGTAAGCACAGAGAGAAACGAGATTTCATTGGGAGTAATCCCAGTCTTCCTCATTTCTTCAAACAAACACACTGCTTCTCTTCCAAATCCATGTTGAGCATAAGCAGTGAGGAGCGAGTTCCAAGACACCACGTCCCTTTTAGCCAATCTATCAAATATTTTTCTCGCGTCATGTATGCTTCCTGACTTCGCATACATGTCAATAAGAGTGTTTCCCGCGAAAGCCACAAGCTTTTCACCAGATTTTATCATATAAGCGTGAACCCATTTCCCTTGCTCCAAGAACCCTGTACTTGAACAAGCACCAAAGATGCTAGAGTAGGAGAAATGGGAAGGTCTGAAACCTTCTCTAAGCATCCGTTGAAAAAGCTCAAGAGCCTTCTCTGTACCACATCTCCTCGCATGACCAGCGATCAAAACATTCCAAGAAACATCATTCCTGCTCTCTAGCTCATCAAAGACCAACTGCGCATCATCCATAAAACCATAGCGGGTGTACATGTCAAGAAGAGAGCTACCAACGTGAACATTCAAATCAAACCCACACTTAAGACAGAACCCGTGAAGTTGCTGACCACAACAACCCCGAGGCTCAGCTGCAGCAGCTTTAACCACGCTGGACAAAGTGAACTCATTAGGTATAAACCCATCTCTAAGCATCTGAATAAACAATATCAACGCATCACTGGGTCGACCATGCTGTGAGTAACCAGAAATCAAAGTGGTCCAAGTGACAAAATCTCTTTGAGGCATTTCGTCGAACACTTTGCGAGCATCTTCCAAGCTTCCGCATTTAGCATACATGTTAAGCAGCGTGTTGCTCATAACAACCTCACATCGAAACAGAGACTTGGCAACGTGGGCATGAACGATCCTTCCCTGAGAAACTCGCTTAGAGACCGTACATTCCTTCAGCAGCACGTTGTAGAGACGTCTCAAAGCGAGAACACCATTGATCTCAAAGACACGAACGCCATTACTACTCCTGGGGAGAAGTTCACTGTTGGATGGGAACCCTAAAGGCTCGTTTTTGGAATCAGCATAAAACGTTGCCGGAACAGAACCGAGACCCCGAGAAACTTTCAACTGAGAAAGGAGACGAGACGTGACGCGCACGGAAGTTGAAAGCATCATTTATTAAAGGAACAAACTTGTTCGGAGATTATTGTTATTAAATACTTTATTAATGCGTTGTTTGGTCTTCCTATTGGTTCTAATGTTGAAGACATTCTGCAAGACTTTTGACTTAGTGAGAGAAGAAAGACGCAGAGACAGAGTAAACTCATGTGAAGTACTTCCAAGTTTTGTTTGCTCGTTTGTGTTTGGTGGTTGTAATAAGACTAGAGAATAGACTTTGCCCTACACAAAAATGTCTTGGATTCTGAGTTTGGATACATATTATATATACTTTTTATGAATGGAATGAACAGATTTGCAACAGATTTGCTATTTAACTATGGCAGATTTAAAGGGATTATCTGGCTTGCTGCTTTCTCTAGCTATGTTGAGTTCTCGGTTTCGCGCTTGATCTGCAGTGCAGCCCTTACTACGTTCCCCCTTGTAAGGATCCCAATCTTTTGTTGCAAGCAAACAAAAATAAGAAAGAAAACAAAGATCAGACAAGATCCTCGGCTGAACAACAAGTGGAACAAAGAAAAGATTGCGACATTACCAGTTTTCCATCTGAATCCACGACTGGTAATCTTCGGAACTTTGTTTCCAGAAGCAACCTGGAGAAAACAAATAGTTAACATATCTCTGTAAGAAGTGTTACTTTCACAGGTAATGCAACTTGCAATAAGAAAACCGGGTTGAGCTAATATTCTACCTGGCTGCATCTTCTAAATTGGTAGAACCACGGACAACAAGAGGAGAAGGCGTCATCAAGTCCCCAACCACTTGTCCATGTGTCTTACTTATCAGTTTCTGGAGTTCGTTAAACGTCTGGAGAAAGAAAGAAGTGGAAATATCTTACAACTAAACTCACTCCTAGGAGAGTTTCATGCAAGCAAATGGGGACAAACACTAGTTCTCAAAGTAAATTGCAATAGAATGGATAAGTAAGTAAGAAACGTACTTTCCAGGTGCTGTCGACGTTAGGGAACAAGTTGGTTTCATTTTCGCAGCGGCCTATAATACCAAAAAAGACGCTGAGGTTGTAAAGTTTGGCTCCACTATTCCAAAATTCATAAACGTTCAGCAAAACTAAACGCCAACAATGCTTAAAAGATCCACCTAAGGTCCACTAGTCTAGAACTATGATCCTACAAAACGAATATAAGTTCTCCACTATAATGAAACTGAAACCATTTACTTTGGTGATAATCACACAAGGGTTTTATCTTGTCGTGGAAAGATTGAAAAATTTGTAGACGTTACCAGAAATGGAATCCAGTGCAAGCAAGTCGTAATCAGAAACAACACCAACCTGCAGGAGATATTAAGTATATAAAACATAGATGTAATCACACAGCCAAGGCACTTGTTGTTGTTCAAGAATCCTTGAGAATAATCAGAGAAGCAAAAAGAGAGAAGCATACCAGGTTCCAATCATCATCAATTACAGGCAATCCAGTGACTTTCTTCTCAACCAGAAGTTCCAATGCTGTTTAAGATAAGCCAAAAGATAATATTTAGAGACTTTGGATGGTCGTTAAGTACAAGGCAACGATTGTTTATCATAAATTACCATCATCGACAGAAGTTGAGGGCTTAACAACATGCAAATGCTGTCTCCCTGTCATAAAATCACCAACTGTGTAGCCCTCGTTTCTTGCCTGAACCCCCCACAAACAAATCTCACAATCATCAAACAAACAAGTTTCAATTTTTACTGAAATAAAAGGGTGATAAGTACTCACCGGAAGGGAGTCATTAACGCCGGCTGGAGCTGAGAAGACCGCAGAGGCGGCGATTCTCTGTGAAAAACTGGAGCGACGACGGTTAGAGAGAGGAGGAAGTGAGAAGGATGAAGAAGTGGGAAGAAGGGATTGGTTGAGTGATGTAAGTAGAGGAAGTCGCGTTATGGGCAGAGAATTGGATAAAGAGATGGAACCCATGATGGCTTATCCTCTGCTTCTCACGGATTCCAACGCAAAAACAAATCTTTTCTTTTCTGAAATCTGAGAGAAACAAAGGTGATAAAAATTGCAGAAGGAGAAAGAGAGAAGAGGGGAAGAAGAAGTAGTAGCCAAGTTGGTCTCTTGGTGATAGGTGGTGGGGACACAACCACACATCAATCTTCGTATATGATCGGTCGGTGTGCTTACTCACGTTTGTGTCTTTTTTTCAACTTTTTCGTCGAAATTTAAGTTAAAAAGGTCAAAATTTCGATCCAAGAAGAAAGCCTAATTTGAACTCTCTTTTGGTTTTACGTTTTAATATGTCGTGATTGTTGAACTGAAGCCTAAACAAGTACAAAACTTAGACTAGATGTTTGACATGTGCTGAAAACATGATTCATGTGTTACAAAATGGTAGAAGACTTGAACCAAACAACAAGAGGTGCGCTTCAAATCCGAGATCAATCAATTATTCCTTCATCAGACCTCTCAATTAAGATCCTATCTACTATACTAGTGGTGCCAATCAATCTGAAGCAATTGAATAGAAAGTAATCTGTCATTGTTTTTCTCATCAAACATTGAACAAGAAAGCTGTGTTAACTAAGATCCACTTTCAAAATTGGTTTTAACAAAACAGAGAAAGAAGACTAGAAGCAACATTGGCAGTCAAAAGGGCACAGAGGCGTATTACCAGCATTGGTCTTATTGATACCAAGTTCATCTTCCGTGAACACTAGTAACCCATCTTCTGTTCTCTTCCTTGGTCCGGTTTTCGGGTTGTTGTTGAATCCGTCAACATCACTCCTCTTCCTTTTCCTCTTTGCCATTGCTGCTTTCTTCACAGGGGTCTCTTCCTTTTCACTCGTTTCAACTTCTAGCGTCTTCTTCTTCTTTCTCCCACCAAAGATATCATCAATCTCTTTCCCTATTTTACCAGGTTTAGTTTGTACTGTGGCAGGTTTGTCTCCTGCTTGTGATGGCTTCTTATTCTTCCCCCCACTAAAAATGTCATCAATCTCTTTCCCTAACTTACCAGGTTTCTTTTGCTGTAACGAAGGTTTGTCTCCAGCTTGGGATAGCTTCTTCAAGGAAGAACTACTACTACTCTTCTTCTTTGACATTTTTTATTGATGAATATAACAGCACAATCACAAAGACGTCGTCACCTTCTTTTGCCAGTGTATTATCTAAGAAAAATACAAAACGATTAATAATACTGACCTTTTTAGAACACTAATTAACTTCACCATTGTCAAACAAAGCCCAGACACATAACATTGTAAATTTGTAATTCGAATCTACTAAATATGAATGACATACTTTTTTGAAATCAACCTGAGAAACAAGAAACTATGAGATGGCTACAACCTTCAGTGATTCGATATAAGCTCGATTTCGGTAGACCAATAGCATCGCAATCAATTTGGATTCCCAATCTTAAACACAGAGAATCAATTAAATTTACTGATCTATGCACTTTGCGATCGAGAAAACTTACATATATAGAAACGAGTAAAATCGAAGAAGCTGTTCGCTCGAGAAAACAATGGAGACGCACGCACAGTTCCAAAACCCTAGCTCCTCCTCCTCCAGTCACACAAGCTTTTAATGTTTTTTGCTTTATAAACCCCTCTGACTTTTTAAAAGTTCCATCAAATAAACCATTTATCTTTATTTATTTCTACTTTTTCTCCTTTCCAACATTTGTAATTTTCGAATAAACCCCTCAACTTTTATGCTTACATCAAATACATTACTAATGAGAGTTTGAGGTCCCATAGGATTAGTCTGGTTGATTAAGTTTTTCAAATTTTCAGTAAGACGTTCATAAACTCCTTTCAAATTTTACTAGTTTATAGGCCTGGTTCAATTCAATTCATTTTCGGTTCAGATCTAATTATAACTATTGAATATTGTGTATGCAGAGATAATAAAAATATAACTGTGGTAGAGCAAAACAAAGCAGAAAAGTTTTTAATTTTGAATTCTTAAATAAAGTCTTAAAACACACACAAAGCAGTTATGAGGAATCCAAATTCCCAGGAAGAACAACGAAACAACTCCAACAGTGATTGTATGAGAGAGAGAGAGAGAGAGAGAGAGAGAGATAAAAGGTAAAAAGACCAAACTGGAAATAAAACAAGTTAAGAGAGGTTCAAGGAAGCGAGCTGCTCGGCTGCACCACCGGCTGCAACGCTCCTGAGAACATCCATTGCCTCTGCAACTTTCGCCTCGAGAGCTTCTGGTGACTCCAAAAGATGGAGAACTTCCGTCTGGTCCATCTCCAAAAGCATCCCAGTCACTTTGGCTGCAGATTCTGCCTCAAGCTTCTCTACCAACGGGTACAGATTCTCACCCAGCATCTGTATATTATATACAAACACCAAGAGTTAGTCACAAGATTATAAATAAAATCCCAAACAAAAGCAGTCTTTTTAGAGATCCTCTCACCGTCCTCTGCTGCTCTGGAGAAGCATTAGCCAGATTTGAAGCCAAAGTTCCAATGGGCAATGGCATGTTGTTGTTGCCCATGTCATATTGAGGCACATCACCACCACTACCACCACGCCCTTGAGAATACCGGATGTTCCGACCCCTTGGATGCATCTGATCACCACCCAAACAGAAACAAAAAATCATATGATGAACTATTGTATTAAAAGAAAGAGATGAGCAATCAAAGAAGTTTCCAGTGCAACTAAGAAAGAACCTGGTGCTGCATCATGGGAGCTTGCTGCTGGAACTGTTGGATCCCTCCAGGGCGTCTTCCTCCTCCAGGACGCTGCTGATGTTGCTGAACCATAGGCATGAAGTAATTGGGTGCATGCCCCCCACCAGGTCTCATTCCAGGAACAAGCTGCTGTTGGTATCCATATCCGGGCTGTGTCATTACACAAATCACAGGTTAATATTATCCCAACAGTTTTGGAAAGGCTCAAGTGTGAGTAGAGCTAGCTATAGAGATAAACACATAAGATTTTAAAACTTCCAATGTGACTTAAAAGCAGCTGGCAGCTTGTTTTTAATATATCCAAAGTAAATTAAAAATAGATAAATATTTTTGTAAGAGATCAAACGAAGTACAACAAACAATGATGATTACCTGGGGAGGAATCATGTTAGGAGGGGCCTGGCCATAGAACATTTGCTGTCCAATACCTGGAGCACCCGGGGGGAACATTGGCATGCGAGGGCCAGCAGTTGGCGGCATTGCAATTGGCCTCACTTGGGAAAACTGAGCCTGTTCACATCATGTACACACTCAGCAGCAGGAGATAAAAAAATTAAAGAATCATATCATAAAAAGATCAGAATAGTTTCAAACAAGAACAGGAAAACAAACCATGAGGAAATGACCAACAAGTGTGATAGCATAGTTGGGACATTAGTTCTTAGTCCAATCAGCGATTATTGTAACAGTTACATACACATAGATAGACAACGTAGGAGTAGTTGGTATATCACAAGATGGGGAGATTCCAAGAGAAGCAAACCTGTAGTCTGACCCTTCTGTCTTCCTTCCTCTGTGCAATAGCAACATAGAGTGGCTTGCTTTCGACCATTTTACCACTCAGCTGTGACATCTGTACATTATTATTCCATTGTTAGTAACAACGAAGTGCCTTTACTCACACAACACTGAACAAGTGTATATATCTGACAGAACTTACAGCTTCTGTTGCTTCTTCGGGAGTTGAGAAAGCAACAAAACCCGAACCTTTGCTGATTCCACTAGGATCACGCATCACCTGTCATCATATTTAATGGAAAAGCTTCATATATAGTGAAGCAAGGGAGTCAATTCACTGCAGATCAAAAGAGAGAGAGAGAGGATACCGAACCTTGGAAGACGTAACGGTACCAAAAGGAGAAAATATCTCCTTCAGTTTCTCGTCAGAAATGGTAGAATCCAGATTCTTCACATACAAGTTTGAACTCTGAAACTTTTCCGCAGCTTCCTTCAAATTCTGCTCATAACGGACCCTTAGTTCTGTTTCCCTCTCAGACTTCTTCTGGGCTCTACCAACATACCACTCCTTGTCATCAAATTTGTGCCCATTGAGAGACTCCACAGCCCTGGCAGCATCATCAGCATTTTCGAAGTTAACAAAGCCAAAGCCCTTTGACTTCCCTTCTCCGTCTTTCATCACCACAGCACTTGTTATCTTTCCATACTCGCTAAAAGCCTTCTTCAAATCATCATCGGTAGTGCTTTCCCCGAGATTCTTCACGTACACGTTGGTGAACTTCGTTTTGTTAGCAGCCGTGTCTCTTTCTTGTCTCCTCAGGAAAGGACCCACATACACTTGCTTGTCGTTAAGCAACATGCCATTCAGTTTCTCAATAGCTTTCTGGGCGGATTCTTCATCGGCATATTGCACAAAGCCATAGCCTTTAGACTGGCCTGTAGCATCCACAGCTACCTTGCATGACACAATGTTCCCAAAGGTTGAAAATGTGTCATGGAGTGCCTTGTGGTCGATGGACACGTCCAAATTCTGCATATATATATAGAGCCAAGTTAAGAACCCATAAGAAACATAGATAAAAAAACAAACACAACTGATACCTTCCCTAACAAGGTATATCGTCAGACTAATATCAAAGACAAGAAGAGTACCTTGATGAATATGTTCCCAGCGCCACTTCGGCGAACGCTAGGATCACGATGAGAGTACATAACCCTTATAGGCTTTCCATAGAGAGGCATGAAATTCATTTCCTGGATTCCTCTCGCAGCTGCAAGAGAGAGAAAGTACCATTAAAAAGATATATGTATACACAGTAGGTGATAAAAATTTCACTGCGACAGCATCAACCACATTGCATATATGTAATATAAACACCAGAAAGGGTCAACCTTTACAACTGGAAACCCTAATCGAGCAATCCCTAATCACATTGCATATATAGATAAACACCAGAAAGGATCAACACTTACAACTGGAAACCCTAATCCCCTTTTACTTAATCAATAAAAATCGAAACTTGATTGTCTCAGAAGGCTTACCATCTTGGGGATTGGCGAAATTGACGTATCCATACCCTAGCGACTTGCGAGTGGCCAAGTCTCTGCAAACCCTAACCGAAACCACTTGACCCATCTGGCTAAACGCCTCGAAAAGCTGCGAGTCCGTCACATTAAGATCCAGATCTCCCACATAGAGCGACGTCGTACCGATCTGAGCCGGAGCCGCCGCACTGGAACCGTTCGCAGTCTGAACCTGAGCCATTCTCTTTTTTTTTGGATTTTTGAAACTTTTTTGATTTTTTTGGGGTTTTAAGTTTACTCTTCCCTCCCCTCTTCGTTATTAGACTGAAAACCAAATCGGATTGAACGAACACGATAACGAAGGAGAAATGAAGCGGAAAGTAAATAACACACACAAAGATGCGATTTTTTTTTTCTAATCGTTTTACTTTTTTCTGTTTTTTTTTTCTCTTTTGGGGATATCAGAGGAGAGGGAAGAGGAAAAAGGGTAAGAGCCTGCCGGCGGCGAAGCCTGCGACGGCGAGATAAGAGGAAAAAAAAAACTGGGTAGAGAGATTGTAGGCGAAAGGAATTGGTGAAGATGGAAGAGAGAGTAATGTGGTTTTCGTTTCTCTGCTTTTATATTACGAAAATATTTTTTTATTACCCGGAAGCCCTAGTTATGGAGTTTAGGAAGATCTCAGCCGTTGGATTGAGTCTGAAGTCAAAACGTAACAGTTAAGGATTGGTTTTGGTGATAAGGTCTTCGTTCGGAAAATGTCAGACAGACGCGTTGGTGTTTGACTCGGTTCAGTTTCGGGTTTGGTTATTTGGTATTTTCGGTTTATAGAAGTTTTGGTTAGACTAATTTTTTAAGAAATCGAACCAAATTGCAAATTGCAAAGAGAATCTTAGATATGAAATTTAAGAAGCGTTTTTTGGTTTATACTGTTTTTAAGAGTAAGCTTCTTCGGTTTTCACGTTTTTTTTAATTGATACCATAATAAACCGAATTATTATTATTTATTTTCTTTTGCTTGGTTTTAGGTATTCCACATCGAGTTATCCGGTCAATTTGATGAAAACCAAAATTTGAGTGTATAAAATTTAAATTTAGTGCAACTCGGTTTATTTGGTTGTTATGTACCAAACCAATCAGTTCTTACTTGCCGAACTGACAAAAAGTTTTGGTTCGGTTTGCTTCGGTTGTAGCTGAGTGCTCAGCACAATGTAGAGTTTGGTAATAATGTCTTCGTTTGGAAAAAGTTAGAAACAATGTGTGACACCTTGGTATTCTAGCAATTAACCAAGTTCATTAGATTGCTTTATATTAATGATGTTACTGTTAGGATCATAAAATCATTACTCAAATTAGTCTAGTAATATACATATACGAGAACAATATTCTTTCTAATTAGCTTCTTGTTAGATTGCAAGTCTAAATCCAATATCACCATCTCCCTCACCATCCTCACTAAGAAACTGCTTTGGTATTATTTTTCGTTTAGTCAAAGCAGCTTCCTCAAAGTTTTGGAGTCTCCGACCAATGAGATAACGGTCATCACGGATGGAGTTGTGAAGGTTTCTGAACCAGACATGGCATCTCTTTGCACAGAAACACAAGAGGATCACAGAGAGACAACCTATCCAAGCATATCTGTAGACCGCCGAGTTCACAACTAGTGGATATCTGAGCATGGGGAACACTCCTCTTGCAAGGACAAAAGGCACACATAATGATGTTAGCAGTTTCATCACGATTGGGAATAGAATCTCTCTAAGTACCCATAGCCCTTGAAGCCTTGAGAACCCATCTTCTTCTACTCTCTCAAACTTTGCTTTCCAACTATCATCCAGCAATATTATCTGTTCATTGTGTCATTTTAGTGACATGCTACATATTCTTTATGCGATACAAAAAAAAAAGAAGAAACAATACTAACCAGTCTTGTCCAGATTTTTAAAAAGATGAGGCCAAGAGCCCAGTCTTGATAAAGGAGGAAGACAGGGCTTTCATCTACCGGGACTCTCATTGGGACAATCACCAAAAGGTCAAACACAAGTCCTATTAGTACTGGAATGATGAAAACCTGTTCAGCCACCATTTTTTTCAAAAAATACAGCATCAAATGAGTTTGGAATATCTCGCAATATCTGAAAAGAAAACACATCACAAATCACTTACCCATATGGCTAAGAGCACTGAACTCTTGAAGAGAATCCCACACCATTCCCATATTTGGTTGGGCAGGACTGAAGTCTTTTTTGACTTGACATGCTCCATAGTATACATAGCCCCAGATATGGTAATCCAAAAGGCATATGTGCCAATGACAAAAGCATACAGGTCTACAGATTTAGGAGGAGATTCTGTTAAAACTGTGTATCCCTTCACAATAGTGAAGCACAAGATCAAATGTAACACACATTACCATTGCATTTGATGCCATGCGTTATAGGGAGAGTTGGTATGACACTAAATAGAGCACGTCCAAGAGAAACTGGTACAACTATCATTGTCGTATTGAAGAGAAGAAGAGTAACCCATGCAGCAAGTAGAAGAAGGACTACACGCAGCACGAAGTTGTACCTGCTAAAACATTACGTTCATTTCAAGGTAAGGCCTAGTGAAAATCTTGATGCACCTACTCAACTCTATATACCAAAGCATGCTGAAACTTATAAATATGAAAACAAGCTTTAATTAGCTTATTCCTAAAGAAACAACTTACTCTGAATAAGATTGTTCTTCATTCCCAACAGCTGCTGGAAGCTCAGCCATGGCCCTGTCTGGTACTGCACCGACCTGCATAACTTGTTCTCTGTTCTGCCTTCCTGGTTCACCATTTCCATTGTCCTGACCGACGTTATCCTCTAGTCTTGGCAAGAGGAAGTCTGTCAAACCAAGCGCCCGACAGACGCTGGTGAACCAGCAGCGTACAAGGGATTTAAACATGGTCCAGGGTCTGAAATGCTCGATGATAAACTGTGTGCAGATTGTAAACAGGAGCAAGCCGGAAGGAATCTCAGTGAATGGATCAGATACACTGTGTACATTCATAAGTTAGTAAAGACTACAAAAAAAAAAGCTGCAAAGCCAACAATTCTTACGATATGTCAAGAGGGAAGACCGAAGGAGCCATTATGATAGCAAGCTTGATTGGTAAAAACACCAGCAAGACAATCAAACTCCCAAACTTTGCAGCATCTAACAAAACATCCCGAGCAAACTTGTGTACTGGTTCTTCAATCATGAGTTGGAATGATTCATCATCATCATCATCTTCAGGATAATAAAGGAAAAACAAAGCTTCACGGCGAAGAATCTGCACAAATATTAGATATTATTAGCACAGAGAAAAACATTTTTATGAGGAAAGAAAGACTAGAGACGGTACCTGTTGAAGAAGCTCCTCGAATATGATTATTTTCGATACGTACAACATTCCAACAACCCAATGAACAAGTGAGCTTGCAAGCGGGGAAACTGATAAAAACTCTACTCTGTTGGACATTGTTTCACCAAACATACTAACCGTGCAAACATCTAGCCACCACCCACACATCAAGGGTAAGACCCCCAAAAAATAGGCAACCATGGTTCCTAGTTTGATTCCTGCCAAGAACTGCCTAAGGAGAGGTGGTATATTTTCTACTATTGAAGCAATACCATAGAGTCTATCAAAGTTCAGTGGCTGGCCCTTGAAATATCGAATCAGCGAAATGATTCCAAGGTAAAGGAACATCAGAAAGACTACAAACATGTAGCCAACAGTTAGAGTTGTAACATCATGTAGCTTTGATGGTCCAGCAACAAAACCTTTCAAGAGATCAGCAGCAACATGATACAATATAACCCTTCCTAGTGTGAAGGGCACAAAGATGACAACACCAAGAAATATCATATTGCTTGCCAGAATCTGCAGAGTTATGCACATCATAAGATTTTTAATGAGAGAACAGAAGTGTAACACTGCACAAAAAGGATGAAACATTCAACTTACAGTAAATGCATTCTTAACCAAGCGAAACAGGGGACTCTGCATTCTAACCAGCTCGTTAAGGCAGTTCCTCAATGAAGCAGCTTTACGGAGAATGAAGATGATAGTTGCAGACAGTAAGAAACCAAGCAAACAATCGGTTAGGACAAGTGTGGTGGAGACATGGCTTAAGAACAACAGCCTCTGAGCTTCACCAAAACTCCGGACAAAAGCCAATCTCCATGTCCAAAACGTAATGAAAGGAACAGTGAGAAACCAGACCAAAAGCACTAAACTCAACCGCAGAGAGGCGTGCAAAACACGGCAACGCCAAACTTTCATCGCAGTGCCAAGAACAAACTCTTTCAAAGGGAGCCTTATGGGAGCCTCTTCATCATAAAGTGGAGAGAATGAAAAACGATGCTTGCAAACCTGTGAGCCATTGAAAGAGGTAACCCTAGAAGAATCAGATGATAAACTGAGCATAATCTAGAGGAGAAGAAGGAAGCAGAAACCTCGCATCGATGAGCTTTGCAGTAGTTAAGCCATTGAAGGAGGCAATCTTGGTGAACAAACTTGATTAAAAACTGTATATAGTGGTAAATGAATAAAATAAAATCTACTGTATTATGTTGTGTGGTAGAAGTTTTCTTAGTTTAGTGGTTTGATTAATAATTCTTTAATGCTTTTATATCTAAGAATCTGAAATTCAAGTCCTAGAAAATATAATTTATTATTAATTATGCATATTAATAGAAAAACTTATTAAAAAAAATCAGTGTGGTATAAAAGAAAAAAAAAAGGAAATCCCTTTTATATTCGATTTTTGAAACAACACAATCACATCTCATATTTCATAAGAATATTATACAAAGGAGAAATAGAAACCCTTTTCATTATTGATAATATTGTAGATAAGATAATCAAAATTCATATTTCCTTTTTCTGTTTGGGAACCGACTCTGAGGACTTATCATACTCTCTATAAAAAGAAACCTCTCATCTCTCAATAGCTCACAAAAGCAACAAAACAAAAAGAAAGCAATCAGATTATTTATCAAAGGAAAAAAGAAGAAGAAGCAATGGGTCTCTCTAAGGCACGCAAGCTACTCTTAGTACTCGTGATCACTGCTTACCTCTTTTCAGGCACTGCTCATGCATGGAGCTGGAGCTGGGGTTCCGGCCAATCCGGTTCGAACTGGGGATGGGGTTGGGGCTCTGACAACAACGCTGGCTCGGGTTCAGGTGGTTCAAACTCGAACTCGGGTTCAGGTGGTTCAAGCTGGGGTTGGGGATGGAGCTCGAACGGAACAGATACAAACTGGGGTTGGGGAATCAGCTCTGGCTCAAACCACTCAAGCGGCACTGGCTCTACACACCACAAACACTCGAGTGGCACTGGCTCTACACACAACAATCATAACTCGAGCTCAAACCACTCAAGCGCTAGCAATAATATTGGCTCTTCACACAACAATCACACGGCTTCAGTATTGTCTAGAAGAAAGATTGAGGTTACTGTGTGGAAGAACGGATTCGATTACCAAGAATGGGCTTCAAAGCATGCACCCTTCCACACCAGCGATGTCCTTGTTTTCAAGTACAACGATAAAAGTCAATCCAAGAAGAGGCACAACAACAAGAACGATGTCTACTTGCTTCCAGATTTGAAGAGCTACGAGAGATGCGATGTGAGCAGAGGGAAGAAGCTAGTCTCAAGAGGAGGCTCATCATCAGGGTTTAAGTTGCTTCTCCGCAAGACTCGTGAGACTTACTTCTTCGCTAGTGGAGACCACAACGGATGCAACCAACACATGAAGTTCTCTGTCTCCCCGATTCCTCGCTCCTCTTCACACACTAAACCATAAATCCACTTCACTGCTTTGTTTTTCGTTTAGTTTTCTTTTTTTTTTCTTTCTTCGGTGGCTTGTGCTTCAAGTCAACGATGGACTGATTACAAAATTAGTAGGAGTAATATGATTTCATTCTAATGTTAATACTTGATACACACAAAAGAGGATCAAACGGATATATTATAATATATAAAATTTACATATCGACTAATAAAAAAATACTTTGAAGCCATTAAGGCCATCTTTATCCCATAAAACTCATTAAAGGTTTCTTAATTTTTTATTTTTTTTGTTTTTTTTGTCTAATTAAAAAAAAATTTACAAAGTGCACCAATCGCGGGCCGCCACGTATCAGTGGGACCCGCGAACAATACAAAAAACCAACAATAATCGATTCTTAGTTGATCACTTTTGTTACGAATTTTTTGAGAAATTGTGAGATCCACCATTATTTTTTTTGTAAAAAAAAAACCAGGAATCGACCAATGCACATGGTCTAAGCACACAGATGTTAAACATCAAACTGTTTGATACAAAACACTAATCTTTCTAAGCTTCTTGTTGGATTGCACGTCTTAGCCTAAGTCCAGTATCAGCATCTTCCTCACGTCCTATCAAGACACCACCCTCTCCTGCTTCCTCACTGCTTTGGTTTTGGTTTTGGTTTTGGTTTTGGTGAGCCAAAACAGCTTCCCCAAAGTTATGGAGCCTCCGACCAATGAGATAACGGTCATCACGGATGGAGTTTTGAAGGTTTCTGAACCAGACATGGCATCTCTTTGCACAGAAGCAGAAGAGGCTAACCGAGAGACAACCTATACACGCATATCTGTAGACAGCCGAGTTCACAACCAGAGAATATCCGAAGCATCGGATAAAATACCATATTATTCTATAAAATTAGTTTCTTAATATTTTCATATATGATCAATTTTTTAAGTTTTTGTAATATTGTTAGTGTCTAAATCTAGTTTTAAAATATTTAAATATTATTTAAATTTTTTTATTTAATTTAATGTGTAAAATTTAATTTATAAAAGCAAAATTGAAATATTTATGAGATTTTTTTAAGGATTAAAAAGCTAAACAACAAAATATTTATGAATCATAAATGTAATATGTAACTGTAAGGATCAAAATGTAAATAAAAATATAAAACTTCAAATTTGATGTTTTGAGTAAGTAACACTCTATATTTGAAGTTTGACAACTCAAAATTTCAAATTTAAAGTTTTAAATGTCTTTTTTTGGAGAACAAAAAAAATCATATTTAAAATTATAAAGTATTTTTGAAAATGCTCTTAGACCGAACTTGTTAACCAGTAATTTGACGATATTGATTATTGAACTTTCTCTCTTGTTTATTTATTGATGGTTTTTGTTGGTTAATCGTGTTTATTAATTAGATTTAGTAAGAATATCTCTAATCCATAACATCATTTTGATATAAAAACCACATTATTATATTATAATTTTAGCATTAAATTTTACACCACAATTGTATTTTGTTTTTATGTTATTAAACAAAAACTATTATTATTTAATATATAATAAATAAAATTATTATGTAATTATATTGCACAAAAATATATTTCACAAAAACACTTGTTTTTAAAATAAATTTATACTATTTTCATATATAATTATATTAAATAATAAATAATAATAAATTATTTCACTATATGTAATTGGTATAGACATGTGACTGAAGTCCAATAGCTCGAGTAAATCAGAGTTGATAACAAGAAGAGAAGGAAAAGTCAACCCGCCAATGTCTGTGAGTTCCCATGTCCACTTTCAGTCTGTGAATTTCACCTTTATTCGGTTCGGTGCGTTATTGGAAAGGCTCCATACGATCATTTTACGTGTCTTGTCCTCGTTCACATGGTATTGGGATTGACCAGCTTGCATTAGTTTCTTGATAAGTCATTCATTGTTTTTTATTGTTCCGTTTAAACATATTTGATTCTGAAATTCTCTTGATCATCCGAAAAAATAAATGCATTTTATGTCAATAGATAACCAAATTAATTCTTATATGTTTTTTACCTAATCTACTACTACAAACCCGGAGTACTACAGTGCACCTTACTCTTCTACTGCTCTCTTTTTGCGCCATAGCAGAGCTAGTTGCTCTTATGGAGCTATGGTAATCTCGTTTTACTCTGTAATTGTGTAAATATGATGTGATATATAAATTGGTCTAGTCGTTAGGTTCTTTAGTTACTGAATCACATATTCAATTCACATTGGGACGGATCTGCTCTCAACAAAAGTTAAATAATATAGTTTGAGTCTCATTTTTAGAGAATATACGGGTCCACAGACTTGCAACCTGGTAATCATAAAAATAAAAATAATGTGATATAGAAATCGTCAATCGCTTGAGCTTTTCTCTTTCTGTTGTCAAATGAAGTAACTTTTAAAAAAATAATCTTGCTGGAGACAGCAATTAGTAATGTTTTTTTTTCCTCTGAAAGATTATATTGATATCAACAAAAGATTACACACGTTTTTGATCAAAGCCGGCAAGACACCAATCTCCCAGAGACTAAGGCAATTAGTAAAGTGGATATGTAATATATCTCTATATTTACATTGGGATTGACTTACCAGTAGAGTTGTTGTTGGTGCAGGGCATGTATCATTTATCAACCATGTTGCTGCCACTAAACCTTCTATGCATCTTAATCATTCTACCTAACTGTGTTTTAGTACGTATTTCAAAAACGGATGGCCTAAACCATCCTACTTTGTTTTTTTATTTCTCTCAAAGTCTCAATATATATAGTTAGTTGACAAGCTTAACAAAGACTTTTCAACAACTTAAGTGTATGATGATCGGTTTGATTCAGAATAACCCCATTTTAGGGGAAACAGTCATTCACTTCCATGTGGAGAGGTGGTAGAGACCTCCACGTCTTGTTCTCTACAGGTTCCTCTTGTAAATGTAATAATTATGGAGTTAAGCTAATCCTAACCACTATGTCTATTAGTATGCATCACTTCTTCCTTTTTGTTTTAGCATAAAACTATTGAGAAAACTTAAATGAGTGATACCTTCTTTTAGATGTTGTTCATATAGTAAAAAGGCAAACAAAACAAGAAAGGTAGGGTACATTATTTCTTTGTTCAGAAGAAAAGCCAAAGAAAAAACAAAGGGCAATGGAGATATTACTTAACAAAATACATAGGGGTGGTCCACATTGGTAGTTGGTGAAAATGCATTTGAAAAGTAAGTATAGTAGAGAGAGGAGAGATGATCCACTGCGGACAAACTCAGAGTAGAGGGAGGTACCAATCAACTGATCCGACGGCAGATAGTGATTCCATCACCAACAGGAAGCATGCAGATCTCAATCCTAGGGTCAGCAGCAAGAGCCTTGTTAAGCTCAAGAACAAAGTCTCTGTAATAACGAACATACTTCCTCATTGGTGCATCAGGAGCAGCCACGACAGAACCGTTCCACAGAGTGTTGTCGTAGCCGATCACTCCTCCAACTTTCACAAGATCAATCAAACGCTTATGGTAGTTGATATAGTTGTCCTTGTCAGCATCAACGAATATAAAGTCATATGTTCCATGGTTCTTCTCCTGTACCCAACCACACACAATCATAAATTACTCCCTTATTTTCTTCCTTATATGAAAAAGGAAACAAATCTGTTTTTACAAAAAAAATCTCATCAAAATTATTAAAAAATCAACCTAAATAAGTAATTAGGACAAATAAGTCTAGGCATTATGCTTTCCAGATTAGGTTTGGGTCGGTTTTTATGATATTTCAAATGTTTTATACCTATTAAATACTTTTTTTGTATCATTTTAAATAGTGTTTTAGGAGAATTTTTTTAATTCATTATAAATGATGTTTTTAAGTTTCTATGTAAAAAGTAAATGTAATTTGATGTTTATGACCATTTGTATTTACAGAGTATTTTTTATTGGTTGAATTATCTTGTTGTTTTTAGACAAACAAAAATGATTGAATAAAAGTTTGTAATTTTTTAATCGATATGTAAAACCTTAACCACTTATTTTGATAGATTGAGTATTAAGATAAGAATGCTTACGTCAGCAACGAGTTGATCAAGAACGGGAAGAGCAGGGCCTTCCCTGAAATCGATCTTGTGAGCAACTCCGGCTTTCTCGATGATCGGCAAACCCAATTCGTAGTTCTCTCTGTTAACATCCATAGCCAGAATCTGAGGAAGAAACAGAACAAAGTGTTTTAGTTCTTGTTCCGACAATAGAAAATTAGATTTGTAATATAACCAGAAAAAAGAAAAAAGAGGAAGAAAGATTTAAATACTTTGCCGTCATCGGGGAGAGCAAGAGCGGTAGCGAGGAGAGAGTATCCAGTGTAAACACCAATCTCCATTGTGTTCTTGGCGTTAACAAGCTTGATAAGCATGTTCAGAAACTGTCCTTCATCAGCTGATGTTGTCATTATGTTCCAAGGGTGTTTTGCTGTCACTTCCCTTAGTTCCTTCATTGATTCTGGTTCTCTTGGATACACACTTGTCTCCAGAATATACTGCATGTTTTTTAATTATGATTAAGATTAGGTTCCAGAACTGAATCAGAAAAACCAAGAACTTTGTAATGGAACGGACCTGGTAGAGATCGTCGCTCTGTAAGAGACTCTTGTGACCAACTTCTTGATGTCGGAGATTTTGAGATTGTTTGTCTTCTACATTGTTAGTAGATGTCTTCGTTGCCTCTGCTGTTGTCGTCGCCATCTCTCTCTCTGTGTTTGTTTTCTTATGCTGGAGATTGACGATTGTGTTTTTTTTTTTGGTGATTCACACAGATGGCACGAGAGGTGTATATATAATGAAGTAAGAGAAAAATGAAACCGGTTCGAACCGGGTTAGTTAAATCCGGTATTCATGAATAAAATCCCGGTCCGGGGTTGGTGAATCTCTCCTAACACGCTATTGGTCGGTCGCTGTCTTAATTTGGGTCCCATTTAGTGTGGGCCCTCAGACGCACTTGGGGTGATAACGCCTCGTGCAATAAATTTCTTTCCTGATTATTATCGAAACCAAGTTAATGCAGTAGTTTGTGTGGCGTGGTATGTGACAAGTAGTGCTGAGAATCGGGTCAACCTGCGACCCGCGACCCGCTACCCGTGGATTGATGAGTATTTTTTTTAAAAAAAAAATTGACCCGCTTGACCCGCAAAACAAATTTATCCAACCCGCACCCGCCCCGTTAAAACCCGCGGATAATCCGCTTGACCCGCGGGTAAATTAAATAATAATAAAAATTATTATTTTAAATATTTTTAATAAAAAAATATCTTTTTATATATATTTTTTAATTAAAAAATATTTTTTTATAATATTAACGATTTTTTTTATTTTTTATTTTAAAATAATTTTTTTTTACAAATTTTTTTTTTCTTTTTTTTTGCGGGTTCGCGGGTATCCGCGTTTAAATTTGGGTTGATCCGCACCCGCCCCGCGAAAAAATTTCTTAACCCGCACCCGTCCCGCGACCCGCGAAAATCCAAATAACTCGACCCGCACCCGCCCCGCGGCGGGTCAAACGAGGCGGGTCTCGCGGGTTGACTCAAAAATTTCCAGCTCTAGTGACAAGTGAATACGTTTTTTTTTCATTTATGTCAATTAAATGTTTGATGCCAAATACTGATAGTAGTATTTTACGTACTTTTTCATGCTGAAATTGGATGATGGTTATACAATGTTCCGAGGGTGTGACGTAACGAGAGATATTTACACTGGATAGAGTTGAGATGCATATAAAATAATTTAAATGTAAGGTATTTAATGTATATAATTTAATTATAAAGATATAAGAATAATGTGTGACTTGGTGAGTAGAGAAGATGAAGACCAAACGAGAAAATAAAAAGGTAGATCCAACAACTCTGCTTGGTATGTGTGGTAGGTGAACGCACTTTGGTTGAAGAGGACTTCCTTAACAATCAATCATCCTTCTTCTTTCTCTTATGGACAAAAGCGAATTATTGAATATAGCACTAATAGTGGAAAAAAAAAGAAAAAAAAATCTTCTGAACATTACAATAATTAGACATTTGCATTGGTAGGTAACCACTTGATTTTGGTGTAAAAGAAAGAGAAGGTAAACACTTGTATCCGAGTGACACGCTGTACTGAGTAATTTATTGATTTATCATTTTTAGATTTTTTGGTAACATATATTCTCTCTATTTCATGTTAATTGTAGCTAAATTTTCAGTTTCAAAATAAATATTGTTTTAGAATTTCAAAATTATTTTTTAAAACTTTATATGCTTTATGATTTTTTTTTATATTCTCTAGTCTATTTTTCTATTAATTAACATATTGTTAAATGTATATGTAATGGTATTTTTATTTAGAAAATATATAAAGTTAAATATTTTTAATTTATATAGACACATCTAAAATGACAAATTAAATGAAACAGAAAATATAATATATCTTGTCAAATAGTTAAATATAAATATAATAGAATAATTTTTTTTTTTTTGTTCATTACTCTATTTTCTTACTCTATTTGAGAGTAAAATATAGAATAAGGTTGGAGATGCGATAAAGCGTGTTTTTCCCGCAAGGTAAATGTTACTTATGCAACTGATAACAATCTTTAAAAAAAATCCGACCCAACCATGATTCTCTTGGGAGCTGATGTATGAGGGTTGTTGGTGGCAGTTCAAGAAATCCGGAAGTTGGAATATCACAATGTTGCTTTTGCAAGTGATTTCAAAAAAAAATTGATGGATAATGTTTTAAGCATTGACAAAGCTAAGTAAGTGGTTTTCAGTAATGGTGTCGATCAGTACTGCAACATATGTCAATGATATATATTTATTAACAAATATATCATGTTCCTTCTCTTGTATACATGTCAGTATATATAGTCTGTGAAACGGATAAGTTAGTGAGCATAATATGATCTTTGAACACTGGGATCTGATCATGAAAGCAATCGTCCTTAATCTCTTCCCCTACATGCTACACAACCCATTGTTATTCATTCTTAGATTGAAACCTTGAGTGAAGCTCCGTTCTATGTTATCCGCATTGATACCTTGAGTGAATTGTAAAACAAGTGTAAGGACGTGTGATGAATGATCTATCATCTTGGAAGCATCATGTAAGATTACATAGAAATTCATGGAGAAGAATAACTGTCACTTTATTCAGTCCTAGAAATATTATTGGACGATAGAGCTAGCTGAATACTAAACGAGTTCATTTTTGTCAAAAATGAAAAATGCCATTATGCACACGCCCGGTGGGACTCGAACCCACAATCGTCTGATTAGAAGTCAGACGCCTTATCCATTGGGCCACGGGCGCCATTGTGATCATGTAATCCGCTAACACATCAACACGTAATGTCCACTACCTGCCAACTTAGTTAACTATTTTTCTCCTCTGGTCAGTTAATTTTTGTAGCTAACATGAGTGTGTTTGATTCATTTAGTTAACCTTTATTATTCGAAAGTGGAAATGATTGAAAGTTGATTTACATTCTAAAGACACCAAATCGAGTATCTTCTAAAGGACGGTTAGAAGAAGCAGAGAGACAAAGTCCCAAAACCTTTCTAGTATCAGATGGATCAATCACTCCATCATCCCAAAGCCTCGCTGTGGAGAAGTAAGGACTTGCCTCTCTCTCATAAGCCTCCACCGTTTTCTTCTTGAACTCTTCTTCCTCTTCCTCTGTCCACTGCATATCACACATATTCATCATCTCTCCATCCATGTTGAGATGAAAACAGAGTTTTCAAGAATGTTTTATTCAGTACCTTTATTCCTTGTCTCTTCTTGGTAGCCCTTTCTATCTGACTTAAAACACCCGCAGCCTGCAAATATGATCAGATTATAAACTCATTTCGTTTCAGTTTAAACAATTCGGTTCGGTTATGGTTTACCTGAGCGCCTCCCATGACGCCAATTCTTGCGTTTGGCCACATGAACAGAAAATCTGGACTGTATGAACGGCCACACATGGCATAGTTTCCAGCACCAAAGCTTGCACCCGTTATAATTGTTATCTTTGGTACCTGAATTAAAAGCCAAGCTTAAGTTTTAGCATTTACTAATAATAAAAAAAGGTAATCTCTGCAGACTCTTTACAAGAACTACAAACATACCTTAGCACAAGATACTGCCATCACCATTTTAGCTCCAGATTTTGCAATGCCATTGGCCTCAGATCTTGAACCCACCTTTAAAAAAAGCAAAAGAGAGGTTGCAAGAAAAAAGCAAGATTAGAAATATAGCAAGCATACATGTTAGAGCATAACAAAAAAAACACTTTGATTACCATAAAGCCTGTGATGTTCTGAAGGAAAACAAGAGGAATTTTACGTTGAGAACATAGTTCAATGAAGTGTGCTCCTTTCAATGCAGATTCATTGAACAGTATGCCATTGTTCCCAATGATTCCTACCGTCTGACCATATATTCTAGCAAAACCCGTCACAAGCGTCTGCACAAAAACAAAAGTTCCAGTGAGAAGGAAGAAAAGGCAAGTCTCAGAAGCTAATAACGTTTATCTTACAGTGCCGTATTGTTTCTTGAACTCGTCAAACTCACTCCCATCAACAATCCGAGCAATAATAGACCGGACATCAAATTGCTGCTTGTGGTCTACAGGAGCAATGGACCTAAGCTCGTTTATGTCATAAAGCGGTTCTTTGTATTCAAGATTTTTGCTTCCAAATGTTCCTTCCATCCCTTGCTTTGCAGCCAAGTGCAAATTCTTGACAATGTTTCTTCCAATAGCGAGTCCATGTAGCTCATCTGCAAGACTAGAACAACTTCTTAAGGTCTAAGCTCTTTAACATATTATTGTTGTTACAGAAACATACCTTGAGCAAAATAATCCGACACACCAGACACATTACAGTGAACTGATGCTCCTCCTAAGTCCTCAGCTGATACTTCCTCTCCTGTGGCAGCCTGTTTAAAGACTTTTCATTTTAGCTTTCACATAACTAAGAAAGAGAGTTTAGTTTTGGATAACAAACCTTCACAAGAGGAGGTCCTGCCAAAAAAATGGTACCATTCCCTTTCACCATTACACTTTCATCAGCCATGGCAGGGATATAAGCACCACCGGCAGTGCAAGAGCCCAAAACAATGGCGATTTGCGGAATCCCTTCTGATGACATCACAGACTCGTTGTAGAAAACCCTGCCGAAATTCTCCTTGTCAGGGAAAACCTCTGACTGTTTCGGAAGGTAAGCACCACCACTGTCCACAAGGTATATGCAAGGGAGTCTGCAGCGAGCAGCAATCTCTTGTGCCCTGAGATGTTTCTTGATAGTTATGGGATAATAAGTCCCTCCTTTAACAGTAGGGTCATTTGCCATGAACATACAAAGATGACCATGGATTGGTCCTATTCCTGTGATTATGCCGCCTGAAGGTAAAGGCTCCTCGTACAGTTCATGTCCTGCAAGCTTCAAGCATGATCATATCCGGTAAGCAACAAGCTTTAATCAAAGCCAATTCTCCAAATATGCCAGATAGATAAACACATATGCTAACTCAAACTCACAACTATAATCTAAAAGACAGAACATTTTCAAGAACACTCTCTCCTCCTATACTATTCTCTCAAGATTGCAAATGTAAAGTGAATCTAACCTGAGAGAGCTCCAAGAAGGAAGAACCAGGATCAAGAAGCCGATCGATTCTTTCTCTAGGCAAAAGCTTGTTTCTACTTCTGTTCCTCTTCACTGCCTCCTCTCCACCTCCAGCCAGTACCTACAAAACTCCACTTATAAGAAACTCATCATATGCAAGCAATAGACAACAAATGATACCTTTTTGATGTGGGAGCGAAGGTCCGACAAGATCCCTTCCATGGCGACCGAGTTGCTGGAAAAAGCTTCCGAATTTCTATCGACACCGTCAGGGAGAGCGCTAACGCAGAAACCCTTTTGTAGTCCCCGGAGAATTCGTAAAGGATCGGGCTTTGAATCGGTTCCGGGTCGGATCCGCCATTGAGTAAGCTCTGCAGAAGCTGAAGCTGCCCTTCTCACCAAAAGCCTTAACATGTTCGGTTGTCTTCTCACTTGTCTTTCGAGACCAATCTCACTTAAGATATATAATACACAGCGAAAGGTTACGTCTTTGGAGTAGCTGATTGTCTGTAATTCATATCCATAAGAGATAAGATCGTGGAAAGCTAAAGCTCAATATAAATATTGAGATGAGGATTGTTTGTGGTTTTTGAAATAGTTTTTGATTTAAAATAAATAAATAAATTATTTTTATCCATTTTAAATTGAGAGTTTTGTTTTGTTTTTTAAAAAATTATTTTTTTTTGCAATTTTTTAAAAAATAGTTTCTCTAAAATGTAAGAACATTAGTTTTTAATATTTTAATCAATTTAGGAAAAAAACAAAACTAATTTTGTAGACTTTTAAACTATTTATCAAAAAAAATTTGTAGACTTTTACTAAAAACAAATTTATTTCTTTTTATAGAAAATGCTATAATTTAATTAATTAATAAAAATAAATAATATTACATAAATAAAATTTGCATACAAGTTTTTATACAGTATCATTTAAACAAGAGATCCCTTTAAACAATAATATAAAACTTTTTTTTGCTTCGATTCATATGCTTTAATAAATAGAACATATTTTAAAAGTGACTGCTAATAGAGTAATTGGAGACTTTACGATTCATAATTTCAAAGAAAACTCTCTTTTGATTCAACCGGCTTCTTCAATATCAAAGCCACTTTATCTAAATGATAACAAACTCTTTGTAAAGTTACTACGCACTGAAAATCCATCCTCACCGAAAACAAATTTTCAGGCGGGACCCAAGTTCAATACTCCTTCTCTGCATGACACATTCACTATTCATCGATTCGGTTCTTTAGTTTTTTTTTTTTTTTTTTGCCTAAGCCTAATTCAAACATTCGTATACGAGCATATTAATCATGAAAAGAAGTATATAACTAAAATTCAGACAAATCAATTTGTTAAAATGTTTTTTCTATACAAAATTGTGGATGTAATCATCGTTTGAAACTTGTACAATTTATGTTGTTCACGTGGACGTACATTGATGGACACACATGCTTCTAAGCCTTCTATTTAAAATTCCATCGAACATCCTAAATGCATTTTTTGTGTACTTCCATTTCTACTAAAAACAACAATATTTCTAGGGGTGAATAATACTATAGAAAATAGTTCAGATTAAAAATGGTTTATAACTAATTAAAACCGACAACAAGAACATTTGACAATTGATCATGGTTGTCACGTCATCATGAAAACAGACAGTATCATCGGCTTTTGGTATCCTGTCAGCCTGAGGGGTTACAACCATTAGCAAAAGCTTCGTGGCGGTTGGTGATTTCTGTTGTCAAGCGACCCTTGAATTTTGAGTCCCTAGTTGAGCCAAGTGAGTCGAGGTTGATGCAGCTGAATCACCTTAAATACACAGATTCTCAGACTTACCATCACTTAATTTATAGGTCATTTTGCTGGAAATCCGATATGAGATTAGCTGCTTGCTATTGTTTTCATTCACGACCGATGTACTCTAGTCTATGATGACGTATGTTTCTTTCAAACAAGTTTTAAGATTTGGTTTTCTTTAAAACAAAAGAAAAAAAAATTAAAGAAGATTTAAGAAATGAAAATATGACAATTTATGAAGTTGTTTAAATTCGTGTTGATGTCAGCTGTTTTCTATAAATAAAATTTAAAATTAAATCAATCAAAATAGTATTTTTAATTGTGCACTTCAGTTACTAATTAAGGGGCATAATAGATATTTTACACTACAAAGTGCTTACAAAACTCATAGTGCCTTAGAGTATGATTATCCGGGATTTCTTAAGGTGGACTTCTTAGCGGAAGTTAAGAAACCGGTTCTTAACTTTTTTAGTTAAAAGTTAAGAAACAGTTTCTTAACTTCCGCTAAGAACTCCACCTTAAGAAATCTCGGATAATCATGCTCTTAGTACATGTCCATTGGAGGATTCTTAGAGCATCTTTATCCCACAACCCCTAAAGGTTTTTTTTTTTTTACTTTTTCTGATTTTTCAAAAAAAAAAAATTGAAACCAATCGCGGGCTGACACGTGTCAATGAGACCCGCGATAAGTGCAAGAAACAGTTATTATTTAAGAGTTTTTGGAACCGTCTTCTTTTACACTGTTCACGGGCCCCGCATGTCAGTGGAGGGATAAAGATTGCCTTTAGGGAGTGATTCTTAGCGGAAGTTAAGAACCGGTTCTTAACTTCCGCTATAAACCCCTCTCTATGAACCGTCCAATTGACCTACTCTTAGTCTGTAAAACAATTGTCTAAAGTGCTTTATTCAGTAAATCACTCATATATGTATAAACACTCACCTTTATTTACAATCTGCGACACAACGAACTTAAATACAAAGACTACAAATCAATTGTAATAACCAAGCTATACAATATGATAAAACTAAAGTAAACCAAACTCTACATCCTTTAATACTCTCTCTCTTAAGATGTACGGTCCCTTACATCTTGGACATGAAATACCTAGAGAATTGGGGAATGTTGAAATCACAAAGAACCTCTGGTTGTCTCGGTCAAAAGAGATCAAGCAAGGACCAGAAGCAACAATCATATGACCAGTAAAATCATAGTTTCGGCTCTGAGACTGAATGAAAACTCGGCCCAGCTCCACCACAGTTCCCACCAAATCAAAAAGTTAAGACAGGCAAGTTGTCAAGTCTGGGCTGCACTACCCCGCACGCACCACTGGCCTATAAAAACATCATCACTGGTCTACAAAACATTATAGAACCTAGTATTAATTAGTTAAGAAAAAATGCAAAATTTAGTAGGGGGCATATGCCCCCGTTGGTCTTCATGTGCGTCCGCCACTGCTATCAAGAGCTCATACAATCATTGTTTACGCGTCTTCTATTTTGTGTCACTCTAGATAACCTGCTTCCTTGTATTCAAAATTCGTCTCTCTGCATCACACCGGCATAAAAAAAAAAAATATACCAGCAAGAAATTGACAATTTTTTTATTTGATATTTAAACATTGTCTCGTTTTGGTCCTATATATTATAAAAAAGATCTGTAATTTTATATGGTCCTTCTACGGCTATTGCGGCAAGAACCAGTGTTATTAGGGCTGGGCACAAATATTTGTTACCCGCCTTAAACTCGCTACCCGCCCCGTACTTTCCCCGTAAATACAAGTACTCGTCTTAATCAAGGCAAGTAACAAGTTAAGAATTTTAAATATTTGCAAGTTCAAATCAAGTAACAAGGTTTAAATTTATTTTAGGTATTTGACTCGTGTTGACCCGTTACTTGATTTTCAAAATATATTATAACATTTACATTATTATTTCATCTAGTTTAATACTTATATCACATATCAAACATGTGGAATTAAATAATTTTCTCTTTTTGTCTTCAAATTTTATACTACATTATCTTACATCGGTGTAGCATAAGAATCAAAACAATTTTTTTGCTATAAATATAGACAATCACCTGATCATAAAATCTTTGAAATAGAATTTCTATTTTAAAGACTCGACTACAAAATTTTTAAGTTAAGTGAACAAATACAAGTACAGCAAGTTAATCGCAAGTATCTCATATATAGATGAGTACTCGCTTAATCAAGTATTTGGTATTAGCAATTACAAGTATAAGGCAATTTTTTTACTATTCGAATAAAGCAAGTCGGATTACAAGTAAAGCAAAAATCCCAGATATTTGTTCCGTGTCTAGCCCTACTAATAAGTAATCGAACAAGTCAAGTAACTTGCAAGTAACATGTTTTGGGACGAGTACTCGATATAACAAGTACTCGTTTTCGACAAGGCAAATACCAAGTCCAAAAATTCATTACTCGTTCAAGGGAAGGCGAGTATCAAGTATACGTAAAAACGCAAGTACTCGCCTTGCGCCCACCTCTAAGTGTTATTGCATCTACAAATCTAAGAGTGATTATATACATTTCCTATTGAAAGCATGTGTTTAATATAGAGTTTATTTATGTTTGTTTGATAAATATTAGTGGAAATAAAGTGGATTGTTTTAGTAACCCATAAAAAAAAACATTTCATGCTAAGAGAGCATATTCGTGGATTGAAATAAGTTAGCAAAAGCTGATGGAAAGTGACCTAATTAATGTTGAGAATCGACTGTATTTAATCTTATGTTTAAGACTTTAGCGCGAAGATTATTGTTTTACTAGTATCTATTGCCGAGTGCTGATCCTTGTCTCTTTACATTTAAGGAAAAAAAAACTATAGAAAAACAAGGAAGATAAAAGAAAGAAAAGAAAGAAAGAAAGAAAGAAACAGAGTGGAATCAGAATCCGATCCCTTTCGAGCATACTCTTCCTTTTTGAAAATTTGCTAAAGTTTCCACCTTTCCTCTTTTCAATCCAAGAAATTTATCCTTTGATTTCTTCTCTCTTAGCATGTAACTTTTAAAACACGTTATCAATTATGATTTTCAACAGCTATAATATTCCCTCCGTTTCGATTTTATTGTCGTTGCAGAGGAAACTTTTTTATTTCAAAATAAGTATCATTTTATAGTTTTAATGTAAAATTTATTTAAAAAAAAATCTAATTTATTTTTTACTGGTCAAAATATTATTATGTATATAAATAATTGTATTTTATTTTAAAAATATATAAAATTATATATTTTATTAATATGTGTACATACATTATAAAAGATAATTAAAATAAAGAATATAATACACCGAACTTTTTTGCATTATAAGAACCTCGTTAGTGTCACCTTCTTCTCTGCACAAGTTACACTCTCTAATTAACTAACTCCTTTTACTTCCTAAGCTCTCTGCAAAAATTAAATTGATAATCAATGGCAAAGAACTCACTGAGTAGCAGCAAGAACCAGGAGAAGAAGAAGAAAGGAAACAGAGTGTGTGAGAAGATCTTCAGAGCAGTGACGAGTCCTGTCCGAACCGTTCGCCGCATTTCCACACCGAACCACTACCAAGCAGAGGCTGTCCGCGTCAAGTTCTCTGAGACAGCCAAACCCATTACAAAGATCGAGCCGAAGAAGAAGACGCTGATCACTCGAGTGGAGACGACCCTCAAAACGGACGAGAGGTTCACGGAGTATATAAAGAAAGCGAAAGTGAAGATAAGGGCAATGACGAGGAACGATGATGTGTCGAATGCAAGTGAAACAGAGACACATGATCATCATCATCATCACCATGTACCTATTTCTCGAGAAAGTAGTAGTGAGAGATCATCAGATCGTTTCTCTGAGTACATAAGCAAGGCGAAGATGAAGCTCGGATCATCTTCCACCGTCGTTCTTGCGAACACAACTCACGATTCTTTCAAGTATTGACTAGTTCCGACAACTTTCTATGAATAATATTGCTCTTGGCTTGCTCCATATTATAAGATATCGATTGTGAATTTTAACAAAAAAAAAAAATATATCGATTATGAAATTTGTTTTGGTTTGAAAATTCTGGTTTTTTTTTTNAAAATTCTGTTTTTTTTTTTTTGTTTTTTTTTAATGTGGGTAAGGGACCCATTCTATTATTGAAAACCCAATATTGTAATATTTGATGAAAATAAAGGTTTGTTGTTGCTACTCAATATTTTTGGTATTGGACCTCGTAGCTTGAAAAACGTACAAATCTCATATGGTCTCTGAGTAGGCTTTTACTGGTTATATGAACAGCACATAAGATAAGTGTCCCCAATACTTGTTAGTGAACTTCCTAAAAGTACCTCCAATAAAAATATCTTATATGAAATTCTTGCAAATAAAAATTAAAAAGAGAAGAGAAAGATTGGAGAGAATATCTCAAATTAGAAATTTTATGAATCTGAGAAACCCATGAAAATACTTGTCTCATCATTGGTTGTGTAAATTTATTTTCCATACATGTTCATGTCATTGGATCTCAAGGCGAATTTTGTTTGTAGGCTTGCTTTCACTCTTGTTTCGGGTCTCAATTGTCTTTCTTTGCTTTGGTTCTAGGTTTGATCATGTTTCTTCTAACTTTGGGTATTGTAATCTTAGCCTCTTTTGTGTTGGTCTGTGTTTCATCAAGCTTCACTTGTTTGGGCATTAGTCTCCAGAGACATCTATATCGTCTGCTGGCAATAGTATATATCCTACCAATGTGTTTCTATGTTCATCTTAATATTAAGAGGAAAATAAGTGATTGTTTGTGGTTTTTCTCACAAGCAAAAGGCTGAGCAAGTTGAACGACTTAATATTTTGATCGTTTCCAGGTGTTTTGGAGAAGCTTACGGTAGTTTTTAAATACTAGACCAACATGATAAATTATTATTTATCTTCTCAAAAATTTAAATTGAACATCAAATTATTATATGTGACACCTTCTTATCAAAAATATATATACTGATTATACTTTTTATGACTAAAATATCATTTTTGAATAACAACATAATATATATAAAAGAATTATCAAAATGACAAAAAATTTAAAAAATATTTTTAAATTTTGAAATTTATTTATTATATTAATTATAATAAATAATCTAATTTAATATATATTATATAATAAATGATATATAATGATTATTAAAGATACTAACAATTTTAACCGTTATTACTTTGAACTATAAATAAGGTTAAATTTTTCGATCAGAAAAGTCAAAGTCAATACAAATTCTCGTTGAAATGGCTATGTACATAGATGCTTATATGTTGAATAACATTCAAAATTTCATATGACTTAAAGTTTTTCATGCATTGTATTAGTATGAATAATTCTAGCTAAAATATATTAATAAAATACACAATTTACATAAGAGAAATGTTAAATAGATAGAAAGGAAATAATGGAATAAATATTCTGTTAGCGAAAAAATTATTCATTGTCAAAATCATTTTTATGTTATATTTTTTTCTTTTGGACCGAAAGATCACCTTTATAATTGTTCCATTTGTTGTCAAATAGTAGTCTAGATCAAAAACATATTCTACTAAAGTTTTATTTATGTATCTTAGTTTAGTTCCTACATCATCGCCAACCATCACAATGGTGTTGTTGATAAACTTTTAATTCGAATTAGATGTCATTGTTTACAACAATATCTTAATGTATCCAAAACCAGATGTTTATGTGGACACTGTTGGTTTTGCTCTTTAGTGAAATTCACAGAAACATACACAAGTTCATTCTATGTTAAACCTATGCATGAACACACTAGATAAGAGGTTGGGTAATAGTGGATGGGCCTCAAACGCAAACATGTTTCAGATTTAATTCTTTTACTGCACAAAATTAAATTACATTGGTTTGATCATCTAATGTAGATATAGATCTATACTTTAGGATCCATCTAAAGTCTTGGAAAAGAGATTCATATGTGGGTTTTGACTCCCTTGAATTTAACCAGGTTAAAAAAATTGAAGTTACAAAAAAGTATGCTAGATAAGAAGTTCACAAAATTACATAATTTCAAACTAGTGTCGCTAAATATATAGTAATGTTGTATCAACAGCTGATAATAGCAAAATAGTATACGTGCATTAGTATTCTAGATGATCTACATACAGTATAATATATAGTTGTCGACAAACATTATTAGAAAACTATTACTATTATGGCTAAGATATTTTCTTTGTTTGTCAAAATCAATCTCTTGTAGACTATGTGAGAAACCTATTACTCCCTCCGTTTCATTTTAGTTGTCGTCGTAAACTTCGACACATAAATTAAGAAAACATTTAATTTTACATATTTCCAAAATAAAAACACAACTATCAATACATTTAACCATATTTCAACCAATAAAAAAATAAATTAAAATAAAAAATCAATAAATTTTGCATTGAAACTATAAAACAATACTTATTTTGAAACAAAAATTTTACTCTACAATAATAATTAATCTGAAACGGAAGGAGTACTATTATGGTAAGATATTTTTTTTTTGCTTTGTCAAAAGAAAAAGGCAGATATTTTTCTTGTAAGGAAAGACGTGTCAGATTATTTTGACGCAACCACTGCCCACGTCAGCAGTTATCTCATAGTGTAACGCAAAATATCCATTAGCCAAACTTGTGTTAAAAAAAAAAAACCATTAGCCAAACTAACGGCTAATATTATTATTATTATTTTAAATTCACTCAACTTCTAAATATTGTATTAGAATGCAGATTATTGAAACGTTATAGTGCAAATAAGATGTTCTTAAGATGGTTCGTGACATAAAGTATATGTTATCTAATCCTAAAGTTTATCCAAAAGTCTTATGAGATCTAATTTAGTTTTAAAAAATCCTTAAAAGTTAAAATAAGAAAATGATATAATGACATAAAGACAAGAAACTGGAATATTAAAAAAAATAATTATCAAAATTCTGACGTGTATGTAATTAGGACGAAAGCATCCGTTAAAGTTGACAAAACAGACAACCTCGAACCTCCTCAGGTCCCAAAAAAAATATCTGGCTGATATTTGTAGGAGATATTTATCGTTGGTGATGACGTGGCGTTACTAAAACACGTGTAAAAGCGAAGCCATGTGGACCTTTTCTTCTTCTTTATTCATCTCCTTCTCCTTCCTCTTTGCTCTCTTCCAAAGGCGAACAAAAGTTTTTCTTTTTCCTTAAAGAAGCATCGCAGAGGATCGATGGAGAATGAGTATGGTGTGAATATTGTTGCTCTCGACATGGATCGCGATGCGGAGTCTCAGAGCGATTCGACTCTCTCTAACTCGCCCGAGTCCGTTCTTACGGTCGAGACCTCGCGTGGAGACGACGCGGATTCGAAGAAACTGGTATAACAAATCTTCCATCTTTTTGCTATGATTCGTAATGAAAGAAGAAGTGTCGATTTGGAAGTTAGCTTTGTTTATATATATATGGTAGGAAACTTCAGATCTGATGCTTACCATTAGGTCAAATCAAACGGTTCAATTTTTGATAAATGCGATTGCTTGAGTTTCGATGTTTATTAGCAGAAGATTGTGTTTGTGTTGCAATGGGTTGGTTTATTGAGGGATGATTCTGATCAATTATTTGTGCAGGATGAATGTGGTGGCTGGACGAATGAGAAACACAACTCTTATCTTGATTATTTGGAAAGCTCATTCGTTAAGCAGTTATATTCCTTACTTGGTGGAGAGGGGGTGGCTCAGAAACTCTCTAGAGCTCGTGATATGCAGTTTAACTCTGAAAAATTGACTGATCAGGTTTGGACTTTTCTTACTGTTTTTTTTTCTTCTTCTTTTGGTTCCATTTGTTATGTAATCTTACGACATTCTCTTTTTGCAGTTTACGGTACTACAAAAAGGTTGCCGCCAGAAGGTTAACTTTGGAAAGAAACGACCTCATTTAGAGACGTCATCGAGACAGAATCCTGAAAATCTCAATGGAATTGGTATCCAAGTTAACGAAGAAATCGAAAACTCTGGTGATAAGGGTTTTACTAGAACATCAATGAGAACTTCTTTGGGACATAAGTATCCAGCTCAAAGCACCGCAGGTAACATTTTGCTTACTCGAACTCTTCATAGGATTTATATGTTTGACATCTAACTACCCTTTTTCCTGAATTATACCTAAGAAGTAGGCTGGTGGATACTGTTGATTAGATTTGGTACTTGAGTTAACTATGGCACTGACTCTTAGAAGGCTTTGCTGCATAAACAAAGAGTTTATATATGTTTTTGGATGATTAAAGAAATGATTGTTGCTGCAAAAGGACATTACATATATGAGTTCTGGTCTGATATCTATTCACTCACTGAGCCACACATGAATATGTTTTGTTTAAAACTTGTGTACTTGTCTGCCTGATAAATACTCTAAAGTTTAACTCTGGCTTCCATTTTTTTTGTTTATTGCAACTCCAGAGGCGTCAGGGCAGAATTTCAGAGAAGAAGTAGGAGAGAAGGGATGTAACTCAAGGGTGTCCAGGAAACGCAGAAGAGAAGCCAACTATGATGATAGTTCATTAAATGATCAGGTAAAATATAGAGAAACAACACATACTGTATTAAACAACTTCACTTGTCTTATGCTGAAGAGGCTGCTGCATATTCTCAGGTTGTGCCGTAAGGATGGTGAAGACGATACAAAGCAATAGGAAGTGAAAGTGTAGATGAATTGCTATGAACAGAGAAAAATAGGAACTGAGTGGTAAATCATAATGTGGAGGGCTTTGTTTGTTTGTTGTATAGAATGAGGGCCAAAGAGAGCCTAAGTAAGGAATCGAATGGGATGAAGTTAGGGTGGTTTGTTAAATTTTGTCTTTGTTATATTATTAGTATCATCGTCATTTCTTTCATATACCTTTTCAATCTTTAATTCTTTCTATTTTATTTTTTCCCTTATATATCTACCTTCTTTTTCTCTTCATTTCTAGAACAATAATTTTTTTGTGAATTTTTATAAATTCTTTCGCTGGTGATTGTTATAAACATGTCAACTAATGTCTTGCTAAAAGTGCTTTCCACAACTAATGCGATTCTGAATGGCGTTTTATGCAAATAGTGAGTGTATATTCATGAGTAGGAAAATCTAATTTTAACTGTTTAGTGAGCGTCCATGCTCTCTATCAGCATCCATGCTCTCTGTCAGCATCCATGCATTAAGTGATCCAGAGGCTCTTATGGATATTGATATTCAAGGGAAGACAATGAAGATGGAGCTGGTCGATGAACTTGTACGTAAAGGAAATGAGAAAGATGAGACGTTTCTTCAACATTCAAATGAATCTTTGAATATATACAGTTTTAGGGAAATGAAGTCTTTTGAGGATCTTAAGAAACAATGGGTTTGCCATTGTTGGTTTCCTGATTTCTGCATCTTCAGAGTTTTCACAGCGCCATAGAATATAAAATTGTGACCCTTAGGGAATGTGACTTGCATCACACGTAAAGTGGTGAAAGATGCAAACAGGTTTGCGTTGCTGCGCTATGTTCGGTAGTGAATCAATCACCACACTTTTTCAAGACTGTCCTAGAATAGTGACCGGTTTCGATACAAAGACATTCTAGAGATTCTGCTTAGCTCTATCACTCGTGTTTCCTTTCTTTAACCACAATTTCTATTATTAATAGATATATATCCTACGGTTTAGAAGCAAAACCCTTCTAAAAAAAAGACACTGCCCTAAATATAGAATGTTAAGGAAGACCGTTGGTGACTTCAACGTCTGCTTATTAATAACACATCATTTTAATCCTCCTAGAATCCTCTCACGCCCTTCTGTTAGCAGCCTTGGGCGTTTTCCATGGTTTCTGTTTTAGCCATGGCTAAAACTCCCTCCTTAGGCTGCTGGCTCGTACTCTTATCATTCTTTTTTTTATCTTCTTCCTTTGTCACATATGCCATATCCGATACAGAAGCTGCCTTCCTCGTGCGGCGACAACTCTTGACGTTACCAGAAAACGGCGAACTCCCTAATGACATTGAATACGAGGTTGATCTCAAGGCTACATTTGCAAACACAAGGCTTAAAAAAGCTTACATAGCTCTCCAAGCTTGGAAAAAAGCAATATATTCGGACCCGTTTAACACCACAGGAAACTGGGATGGCCCCCATGTATGCAACTACACCGGTGTGATATGTGCACCGGCTCTTGATGATCCTAATGTCACGGTTGTAGCTGGTGTTGACCTCAACGGTGCGGATATCGCAGGGCATTTGCCTGTTGAGCTTGGTTTGATGACAGATGTTGCTATGTTCCATTTGAATTCAAACCGGTTTTGTGGTATTATCCCTAATAGTTTCTCAAAGCTGAAGCTGATGCATGAGTTTGATGTTAGTAATAACTGTTTCGTTGGACCTTTCCCGGGCGTTATCCTCACTTGGCCTGATGTTAAGTACTTCGACGTTAGGTTCAATGATTTTGAAGGTCAAGTCCCTCCTGAGCTTTTCAAGAAGGAACTAGACGCTATTTTCTTGAATAACAATAGATTCACTTCGACGATTCCTGAATCTTTAGGAGATTCTACAGCCTCGGTTGTGACATTCGCTAACAATAAATTCACTGGATGTATTCCTAAGAGTATTGGAAACATGAAGAGTCTTAACGAGATTGTCTTTATGGACAATGGTTTGGGTGGTTGTTTCCCATCTGAGATCGGAATGTTATCGAATGTGACGGTTTTCGACGCGAGTAAGAACTCGTTCATCGGTCGGCTACCGACTAGCTTTGCCGGGTTAACGGGTGTGGAGGAGTTGGATATCTCCGGGAATAAACTCACTGGATTATTAGCGGATACCATATGCAAGTTGCCTAATTTGGTGAACTTTACTTACTCGTACAACTACTTCAATGGACAAGGTGGTTCGTGTGTTCCGGGTGGTGGTCGGAAGGAGATTGTTTTGGATGACACACGTAATTGCTTACCTGATCGACCTGAACAACGGTCGGCACAGGAATGTGCGGTGGTGATTAACCGTCCGGTTGACTGTAGCAAGGATAAGTGTGCTGGTGGTGGATCCTCAACTCCTTGGAGATCATCGCCGGTTCCTACTGAACCGGTTCAAAAGCCATCACCAGTTCCAACTCTGCCTGTTCCAGAACCATCACCAGTTCCAACCAAGCCGGTTCAAAAACCACAACCACCGAAAGAATCACCGCAACCCGATGATCCTTACGATCAGTCTCCAGTGAAGAACCGTCACAGTCCTCCTCCACCAGCTCAAGTAAACTCTCCCTCACTTCCTCTTCCATCACCTCCTCTACCACCACCGGTTCACTCTCCGCCACCTCCTGTTAACTCTCCTCCACCGCCAGTCCACTCTCCTCCACCACCAGTTTATTCGCCACCACCACCGCCTGTCTACTCTCCCCCACTACCCGTCTTTTCACTACCACCTCCTGTCTACTCTCCACCACCACCTCCTCCGGTTAACTCACCACCACCACCAGTTCTCTCACCACCGCCAACTCTGCCTGTTCCGGAACCGTCGCCAGTTCCAACTAAGCCGGTTCAAAAACCACAACCACCAAAAGAATCACCGCAACACGATGATCCTTACGATCAGTCTCCAGTGAAGAACCGTCGCAGTCCTCCTCCACCAGCTCCGGTAAACTCTCACACACTTCCTCTTCCATCACCTCCTCTACCACCACCGGTTCACTCTCCTCCACCGCCAGTCCACTCTCCACCACCACCAGTTTATTCGCCACCACCACCGCCTGTCTACTCTCCTCCACCACCCGTCTTTTCACCACCACCTCCAGTCTACTCTCCACCGCCACCTCCAGTCTACTCTCCACCACCACTTCCGGTTCAAAAACCACAACCACCGAAAGAATCACCGCAACACGATGATCCTTACGATCAGTCTCCAGTGAAGAACCGTCGCAGTCCTCCTCCACCAGCTCCGGTAAACTCTCCCTCACTTCCCCTTCCATCACCCCCTCTACCACCACCGGTTCACTCTCCGCCACCTCCTGTTAACTCTCCTCCACCGCCAGTCCACTCTCCACCACCACCAGTTTATTCGCCACCACCACCGCCTGTCTACTCTCCTCCACCACCCGTCTTTTCACCACCACCTCCAGTCTACTCTCCACCACCACCTCCTCCGGTTAACTCACCACCACCACCAGTTCTTTCTCCACCGCCACCTGCGCCTGTTCACTCACCGCCGCCACCTGTCAACTCGCCACCACCACCACAAACACCAATTCAACCTTCTCCATCGCCAATGATCTTTTCTCCACAACCGTCACAATCTCCACCAGTAGTCTCCTCCCCTCCACCAAGACCGCCAAAGATCAACTCCCCACCACTCCAATCACCAACACCATCTCCGGTGGAGAAAAAACAGACACCAGCTGCACAAACACCAGCTCCAAGTGATGAGTTCACCACACCACCACCAGCTCCGGTGGAGAAGAAAGAGACGCCGGCTGCACAAGCACCGGCTCCAAGTGATGAGTTCACCACACCATCACCAGCTCCGGTGGAGAAGAAAGAGACGTCGGCTGCACAAGCACCGGCTCCAAGTGATGAGTTCACCACACCACCACCAGCTCCGGTGGAAAAGAAAGAGACGCCGGCTACACAAGCACCAGCTCCAAGTGATGAGTTCATCATACCACCCTTCGTCGGCCACCAATATGCATCGCCGCCACCTCCAATGTTCCCAGGCTACTAATATCAATCGAAGAGAGAAGAACCGACTATATATAAAAGGATCGAAACTGTATCGTCTTGGACTTAGTATTGTAAAACGAAAGAAGAGAAACATAGAAGAAGAGGAAGAAGAAGAAGACGACGACGATGGAAGGGTAATTAATGTATGAGAAGCGAAACCTACTTGTTACCAGAGGTGTGATAAATTTGTACATTTACAACTTCTGATGGTCGATAAAGATTTATTCTTCTAATCAAAAAAGACTTGTTTTCATTAACTTAGATAGGTTTCAAATATTACAAGATGAAGAGTTGTGTATCTTGTTCTTGTGACTCTTATATAAATAACTGCCTTTTTGTTATTATAATTGTCACGATCCTTAACACAAAATGGAAGATACATATTAATATTCTCTCGGTTTCAATAAGATAAATGTTTTAGAGTTTTTACATATATTAAGAAAACATTTTAAATTTTAATTATAAATGTAGTATTTTCTATGTTTAACTATTTTCCATAAGAGATAGTTAATCAAAAATCAATAAACACAATTAAATTTTTTAAAACGTACTATTTATAATTATTACATGCATTGAAAATATAAAAAACTGATCTTTTGAAAATTTTTTTTTTTTAGAATATGAATTATTTTGAAACGGATGAAATTAAAACTTATCTACGGACAAAAACAACATTACTTCTACCACAAAGACTGAAATTAGATAGGAACAAAAAAAAAACTATACGGACTTTGAGACAACAAGAGTGTTGAATGATAATCAGCATAAACCGACACTTGTGAATAAGAGTTTTCGACGTATATGTAAGCTTGATCCAATTTCTGTTAACAACTATTAGGGACAAAGTATCAGAGCCCAATCTGCCGAGAGTGTACCAACTAGCAGTAAGTAAATTTGCCAAACTACTCCCTCTATTGCATATTAAGTGTCGAATTTTAGATTTGTACATACAAATTAAGAAAATATTTAATTTTGTATATTTTTTATATAAAAACATCATTATCCATATACCTAACTATATTTCAATCAATAGAAAATTAAATTGGAAAATAAAGTTAATAAATTTTGCATCGAAATACTAAAACAACACTTATTTTGTAACAATTTTTTTTCTTCTCTACAATGCCACTTAATATGAAATAGATAAAGTATTATTAGACAGTAAGTTATTGGATTCTTTCCAAATTCCAATGTTGGAATTTGTTCATAATTAATAGAAACCTCAACACATTGGTTTTTGTTTCTCTTGCCTCTTTAGCTAGAGTAAATGTAATATGATGTCTTCGGATGAGCTCTATCGACTTTGGGCTAAAGAGAAAGAGCTTGGGGATGAACTAGATGTTGCTACTGTGTCTGAATTCTTGATCATGAAGCTCGATCTTCTCCTGATTTCTGATGAACTTCCTAAAGATCCTTCACTGAAAACCCCGGATTGTTTTAGCTTAATATTGATCACATAAAGATAAAGTATAAACTACTCCTCTGAAATTGAATCTAAATTATTACAACAACCACTGCTAACTTGGCAGCAACAAGATCCAGTTTTTAGTGCATTAATATCTCATAGGTGCATTAGTGAATCGACACCCTTACGATGGGCAGAATCTTTTGAATTCCCTCATTGCCTCGCGTGAACATATGCACACCTATATGAGTAGACAGTTGGGTCTCAATCCCAAAAACCACTTGTAAAATGAAAACTGCCAAGCATCATAATAACACTCAAGTGGGTACACGACGAGCCTGTCAAATATCACACATAAATTCATGTTTGAACAATATAAGTTGGAAAAAAATTCGCACATATGGGCAGCTTTACCATAACACACTCGGAATAAGCCATGCCTCTCTACCTGGTGTTACTAAAAATTATGTAAGCCTTTGTACTAAATAATAAAATTCGCAACTAAAATTTTGAAAAATCCTCAATCGATCTCATCTAACACATGTATCAAATCCAAGTTATGCTTGCATATGCGGATGAAGACATTAAGAACCAATTAGCTAAATATTCAAATATACATGACGGCTTTGCAGTTTCGACTGGAAAAAGAAACTAACAATTCTCCGAGCTTAAAACACACACACACACACACATAAATTCTAACAATTCTTCGAATTTCCTAACACACTCACAAAGCTCCCGAGGGAGGGGGAAGGGGAGGGGCTATTGTTAAAACATGGTTCCACTTCAGTCTAAACTGTAATTTTGGCCAGATTATCCTTAATTTAGCGCCTCCCTAAACGACATTAAAGATCGAAGGTCCATACGCAAAAAGCCCATGGAGAATCAAGTCAAAGCATTGACAAAGTCATGATCAATAGTGTTTATCATGGTCTTGGTCAATGCTTTTGAATGTCATTAATATGACCATTTATTCCAATTAATAGCTATAAATGACATTATTTTCACCTATAAATCCGATATAAAAGAAGGAGTGGTGAGATAAGAGAGGGGGAGCTCTCCATGAGAAAAAGGTGGAGAGGAGAAAGAGAAAAAATAATTATACATCTTCACCATCTATTCTAACATAAGACCCATATATTCATCACTAAAGGAAAGTCATCTATTTATTCTTCATATATTTCTATATCGTTTTAGGCTACATTTAGCTGCTTTGCTGCCTATCTCCCTGTTATCTAGCTGAGTAGATGTCTTTATGCATAGCTGTCATGCTGCCTACATGTCTTGCCGTCTAGCTGCGTAGCTGCCTTGCTGCCTATTTGTTTAGTTGATTTGCTACCTAGTTCCTAAGCTGCCTAACAGCCTTACTTTTAGGGGTGTCAATCGGGTTGGCCCGGCCCAAAACATGTAAACCCATTGCTATTTTAGTCTGGTATGGACTGTCTTATAAAATTTTGAGTCTATATTTCAAAGTTTGGTTCGACCTTAAAAGGGTTATAGAGTTTTTTAGGATTTTTAGCCTTTTAAAATAAATAAATTAAAATTAAATACATTAAATTTAAAACAAACATTAGTTTAACTCTAAATTTAAATAATCGTCTATATATGTTTATAAAATCCAAGGTTAAAATAAATATTTTACATAATAGACCAAATAAATAGTAATAGCTAATACAAATAAAACAAAATCATTTCAATTCTAAGCAATACAAACAGTAGGATCATGATCATAATATTTTTCAATCAATTTCACATTCTCATCATCATCAAGAGCTATATATAAAATATAAAAAATATTAATTTTTGACATATATATCAGTATAATTTTTTTATATAAATATTAGTATGTTACATGGATCGCAAAACGTAAATCATTCGAACCAAGTATGTGTACAAATCAGTGCTTCAATATATCTTGGTAAGAGACGATTTCTATATTTGTTTGAGACTTGAGCACCAATGGTAAAACTAGATTTTGACATTACTATAGTTATCAGAATTCTATATTTCATTAAGATATTAGCATGTTCGTATTTTAAGACATGAACACCATTACTAAATAATTAAATAAATTAAAATATAAATTTTGGGTTTTTGAATCGGTCCTAATTCAAAGAGGCTTAAGCCCAAAGTAGTTAAAACCCAAATGGGCTAAACCCCAAAAGCCTAATATTTTAAGGCTTAGATAGTTAAGTCAAACCCGATAATTTATAAGGCTAGACGGATTCGGACTGTGTGCTTTGACCTTAACTGACATGTCCACTTATTGCATTGCACTGACGACTTAGAGACCTGGAGAGATGGTGACATGGAGTACTGACGACCTAATTGCGTAGCTGAAGAGGAGAGCTCTTTCCTAACTGTCTAGCTATATGAGAGATCTAATTGCCTATTTGAACAAGGATTTAATTGTTTAGAAGATATTTAATCGTCTAGGAAAGATCTAATCAACTATTTAAAGAAGAGACATTTCTCCTAACTTCTTAGATAAGGAAGAGACCAAAACGACTAGATAAACAAGGAGATCTCTCGAGCAATCACACCTGATACCACACAAAAAAGAAATTATCTAAAAATTACATTTGGCTTAATCCTAGTAAGAATATGCAGGCAATCTTTCTAAAGGCACCACTCATAATATACTTTACATAATCAATGACCAGTTCTTGAAATCTTGCTCATTATACGAAGATTTGTAACTTCTTTTCTCAAAGAGACAACACAATCAATATGGTACGGAATCCAAGGGACCTCTCATCATGAAGGCATAGAGTAATGAATGTAGAATGAAGCTCAAAAGACCTAGCAAAAACTTCTTTACAATACAATCAACCGTAAAAGCTAACCTTATTTTTAGTGGATTTTCAAAATCTATTACATGAAACCTTACAAACCACTCCATTTTTTCCCACTTGCAAATTAGAGCCAACTATCACATAATTGTAAAGAATAACAAGATTTATCACTTTTTCTGTACATTTGAAATATATTATTAAAAACAAATTGAAAAAAACTCAACTATAAAAGTGTAAAATATTTACAATCTTACATTTCATTAAATAAATTAACAATTGAAATATGAAAATATCTTATATTTTCAAATACCAAACACTTTTTTAAAACGTGTTACATTTATTTTGAAAAAGAAAGATATAAATTGTCATAAAGTATACATCTACCCAAAACTTGATCTATTAGGAGTATTGTCTAAGAAAATTTTCAACGTTTTAAATTCCTAAAATTATCCCGGAAAATTGAAAGTAGTAGACCCAGAGCCAGTGTTTTAAACGAGCTCTGTATATTACCCCATTTTTCATCTATGTTCACTATCATTAATTTATTGTCGCAAGCACCGTGCTTCTTGTCAAACTTCAGCTGTACATCATACTATATTTATCCTTAATTAAATTATAACATTAATTTATTACGTAATACAACGCATTTTATTATCATAAGACTAAAAGACTAAACACTACTTTAGTTTCAAATGGTAACAAACTATGTCGCACCGTAATTAATAATAACAAAAATATCTATGTATATTTATATATTTACATGTTTTTTTATTATTATTAGGGTCATACCGCAATTGACCATAATTTTTTTGCATATTACCATTTGGATATTTTGTTTTGAAATAGGTTAAGAGTTATCTAGCATTACATGTTGACCTATTAGCCCAGGAATTTATTGGCAAACATAATATGGTTTTCTGATCTCATGTCTTAATTTCAACAATTATTCTCAGGAAATATGAACAAGAAATTTCAACTGATAACGACAGGAGAGTTTGGGTTATTGTCAGCCAACTAATTCATTAACTTGTGATGTCTGTGATGCGCTACTTGCAATTGCATGCGTCTTAATATATATTAGTATATTTTATAAATTTTATACAAGTATGTATTGTACATATGTGAGTTGGCATGCACGACTTTTTTTATTATTAATTTGAAATATTCAAAATCTATAAAATAACTCAGGACTAATTTTCAAAAGGAAGTGTAATTTATAGATAAACCTTTCTCCAAATATTCAAACAGACTCTAATCAATTAGTTCAGATCCGCATGGCTACATAGTGAACTATAGTGAATGCTTTCAAACCTATGTTGATTAGTAATCAAAATCATCTACTCCACCATCACATTAACATGCATGATCTTCTTCTAATGGTGACTTTATGTATGACAAGTTTTAACATTATGTCTTATCTTATGTACTTTGTGTAGATACTAACTTGGTCTATGTAGTTGGTTATTAGTTACAAACCAATCGCACACGTATTATATATTTTTTGAATATAATATTAAAAATTGGTTACCGACAAAACTAAAATAAAAAAAGTCAATCTGATCCGATTGAAAATAGTTCAAGTGGACTCAATCGTTAACCAATATCTCATTCAAATCCTTGTACTATAAGCTAATTAACAGATAATTAATGTAAGTGTTTACATACAAATTTCTCAATAAAGATAACTAATGTAAAGATTTTAAGAGACATGACAATTGCATTACGTACGTTGCATCTCATCTCCCAACCTTTAAATAATTAAGTCTGTTCCCATCAGACCGCTTTCCCTTCGTTTTCGAGAGTTATAAAATTTCAGATCCTTACCTTTTTCGTTTTTAATTTGTAAAAGACAGAACTGTTCACTCTAAGTAAAACAATAAGAAGTACTGATACAAAATCTTAGAGCACCTCCAATGGTTAGAAAACCATGAAGATTTTTAAAACCAAAAAAAAAAAATATTATACTTATTTATTTTATTTTTTAAATTAGTTAATCATCTTTTTAAAAAAAACTCATAACTAAGAATTTTTATTCATTCGGTTTCTTAATTTTTTTTTTTTTAATGTTAAGAACTCCTCATAATACTATCATTAAATGTGCTCTTAATAGCTAAACATACCAATATTTGTTTTTACCAAAATTAATGGTAACTACAGTTAATTTGAAAATTGTTTCAAAGAGTCCGTCATTTGAACTGGATATCAAGTTTAATATGTGTGCTACATAGTTATGATTTCTATAGTGTATATATCATATATGTATACATCTACTTATGTAAGAGTTTTCTTAAAGAAACTTAATTTTGAAGATCACGAGTTTGAAATTGAGCGGTGAAAAGATGAATGAACCCGCAACCGTTATCATCCGTGACAACCTTTGGCGTCATACCACACATCCAAGATGATTCTTTTTTCTTCTTGGTCATACATTCCATGGTTCATCACAATATGTGTATTAGTTACGTATGTGTATCATAAAGCTCTTAGAGCCAGGGGCGGACCCAGAAGATTATGAAACATGAAGCACATATTATAGGAAAATATTAATACAAGGATATCTAAACAATAAACATGAGGCACATGATGTAATAACACCAAAAATAAAGGTATATAAAATAAATTTTAACCAAAAATCTTATACAAAAAAAAAATAGAGTGGGGCACATGCCATACCCTAGCCCTACCTGCGTCCGCCCCTGCTTAGAGCACCTTTAACCCAAGTGCTTAGGAGAGGGTGTTTAAGAAAAAAATAATATAATAATAGTGGGTCCTACAGAAAAATTAAACATCCATTACTTATGAAGCTTGTTTAAGAGTTGGTGCTTGCACTGTTTGCGGGCCCTACTAACACGTGTCGGTCCACAATTGGTTCGTTTTTTTAATTTTTTTTTTTTAAAAGAATAAAAGAAAAAGATAAGCACCCCTTATGGGGTGCTAGTGTTGAAGATGCCCTTACAAGCTCTTTTGAATGTCTTTGTTTAAATTTTTGTAAACGTGCCGTAAAAAGTTAAACACTGCGTTATTAACTTTTTGCAGTATATTAATCAATACTATTTATAGATGTATTGCATACCAGTTTCTTTTTAATAGTTTACGAGTTTTTTTACTTTTTTTGTGCACTCGAGTTTTTTACGTAATATATGTTTAATGGCTTATAATAATCTGTACTTCTACGCCATAAAAACATTCATATTTTCTCAACGTGGAAAATGATATATTTATGATAGTGGAAGGTCCATAAGATTTCTTTTTATGATAAACATGAAAATATAAGAAATAATATATTTATTTTAAAATTGTTGAGATTCCAGTGAGATATTTTGTGTTTGAAATAACTAAGGGAAATACCCCTTAATAATTCAATTACGCTAACCTTTGTTACTTATTATGGAAATATACATTTAACTCGATTTTTTAAAAGTTTTTTTTTGTTCTCAACTACATATGAAAGAGTCCAAATTCAAAACCAGAATCCCAAGGAATCTATAATCAAAAAACCTTGATATAATTATCAATTGTATAACTAGCCGTGAGAGAGTTACCTTTTTATTTTACCAAAAAAAAAAAAAAAACTAGCCGTGAGGTACTTAAGTATCATTATGCAGAAACATCGAATATTTAAACAATTAGTTTGATTGTTGATTTGTTTCTGCTGCACGACTTGTTCTTTAAACTTTTCTTTTCTTTTCTTCAACAAATTTGAGCATTTGATTATTATATTTTAATCTGCAAATTGTTTGCTAGAGATAATCCAAAGAAATGGTGATTAGGAAGAAAAATACTCGACATAAAACTGCAAATCTTATTGAAAAAGGTAATTTACATAGTTACAAGAATCAACAAAAACTACATCTAAAAGCCTACAAGAAAAATAGTAAGAGAAAGAAGCAAAATGATATGATAAAAAGAAGAAAAAGGGTTTTCAAGGGAGAAAACCAAAGAGATATGGAGAATGATAAGAAGGGGAGATGCCATGGCGGAGGAGAGGCAGAGGAGGCAGAGGAGTACGGTGGTTGAGGTGTAGCCGCCATGCAATCTGGACAGCTTCAGCAACCACTGCGACGAACTCTATTCCCATCTTCGTAAGCTCTATACACAGCTCTATCCTTTTTATCATCATGATATATTTTTTTTTTTTTTTTAAATGGATATTTTTTCTTTTACAGTTCGTCTTCTTTGTATTTATATCAACAAACTATAGATTCATTCCACTCCAAATATCCAAAAGCGTGTATAACTAATCGTTTCTTTTGATAGAGACATAATCACAAGAAATTAAATAAAAAGCGCTTTTTGAACAAAAATAAAATAAAAGGCGTTTACCATGAAATCAAGAAAGAACCGAGAATAAAATAGTACTTAATTTCTCTTTTCATTTAACCTTTGGTTCAAAGTTGCCTTGACTTTTGAGATCTCACCATTGATTTTAGGGGTGATTATGAATCAAATAGTGTCATATTTTCAATATTTATGATTTATTTAATATTTTATGGATAATTTATTTATTTTATTTGTTTTGTTTTAGAAAAATATTTAGTTTTCAAATATCTAAAAAAATGATGGATATTTGTGAATGTTTACAGATATTTACAAATATTTTATTTATTTTATTCAATACAAGTAAATGTAAAAGATATACAAATTTAGTTTTTAAAATATTTTTATATAATATAAAATATAAAATAAAAATTACATGTCTTATCAATTTTTAAAATTAATACAAAAATTTATAAATCAAATATTTTAAGAAAAATTATAGTTTTCTATAAAGATTTTATATTCTTTTCTAAATTTAATATTTTATAAGTAATTCTATAAATAAAATTATATGTTAAAATAATAATTATATAAGCATATATTTAAAAAAATATATTAAATTATAAACTATGTATAAAGTCGGAGCGGATCAGATATTTGTCTTTAAATTTTTTAATACTTTTGATTTGTTTCATTTTCAACAGACATTAGTTCTTAACATTTGCTTTGCTTCGAACATGTATAGATATCCAGAATTTTGGATCGAATCAAAAATAATAATGAATTGAATCAAATTTGACAGATAAAATCTCTAAGCTTAATTATTATTATTTGATAAATAATTCCACATTGATTGCTACCACAGAGGAACAAAATGGATAATAGACTGTTTTAAACTTCTGATTAGTGTTTCTTCTAGAAATGACTTCAAACTTCTTTAAACAGAAATGAACAGAGTTTTTATGAATGGTAATTATTTTACCCTAAAAAAATCAGAAGCTATGGAATTTTTATATGTTTAATAAGCTGAAAACAAGGTTACACTTCTATAAATGAATTAGAGTATCTAGGCATATCTACGACTCTGTTAAAAAAAAACAGAATTGTTACAGACTATTCCTAAAATACAGAGGAGTTAATAGCGAATAATACTCATACACTAAACCAGAACATAACCGGACCAAATTTTAGTTAACCAAACTCTGATACCCTTTTTCTTTAAGTTAGATCATAGAAGTTTGTATGCCTAATTTGAAGATAAATTATCGAAGTCCATCACGTCCAACTGGTTTCGTAAAATATGTCTGCGAGCTGGACTGTTGTATCGACGTCATGCAGTGAAATGTTACGTTAAAGGACTTCGTCTCTAACAAAGTGGCAATCTAGCTCGATATGGTTTTTTCCTCGTGGAAGACCAGATTCTTTGCAATGTAGATAGCTGGCTTACTATCACAAAATACTATCATAAATTGCTTGTGCTCAGCTCCAAGCGTCCTAAGCAAACATTTCAACCATATAAGTTCTTGTGTGAGAGCTACCATATACCGGTATTCAGCCTCGGCAGAAGAACAGCTCATCGTTGGTTGCTTGTACACTTTCCATGAAATAGGAGATTCACCTATGTGGACAAAGTTTTCTGTTATTAATTGTTTTTGTCAATGGGAAGCTTGCACAGTCCGATTGCACCATCCCGTAATCTGAAAATTATTATTTGATTGCAAGAGTATACCTTGAACCGGATCTGATTTGAGATACCTTACTACCCGTAGAGTAGCCTTTCAGTGATCTTGTCTTGGTGTCTTCATGAATTGTGGTAGAAAATGAGCTGCAAAGGCCAGATCAGGATGGGTGACAACTAAATATATAAGTTTACCTAGGAAGGCGTCGATATTGTGTTGGATCAGGTAGGTAAGCTGATGTAGAAAGAGCAAGATTATGCTGTTATTCTAGTGGAAAATTGACCGGTTTAGCTGCTAATAGACATGCTTCTGTTATGATATCCAACACATAATTTCTTTGGTAAATATATATTTCAGTTTCATTCTTTGCCACCCTTATTCCCAAGAAATATTTCAAAGGTCCTAAATACTTCATATGAAAGCATGATGACAAGTAGTCTTTGAAATCATGTGTAGTCTTCACACAACTCCCAGTAATTATCAAATCGTCCACATATATATAAGGATTTGTAGAATGATAGTACATTTCTCCATCATGAATAAGGATTAGCCCTCCAAAGATTGCCAAAAGCCATATGTTATATATTAAAGTAGTAGATAACTTGCAAACAAATTTCTAGGAACCTGATTTATAAACCATAAAGCGACTTTCGTAAACGACAAACCTTATTTGGACTTTGAGATTGAAATCCTAAAGGTAACTTCATGTACACCTCTTCGTCTAAATCTCCGTGTAAGAACGTGTTATGAACATCCATCTGATGCACTATCCAACCTCATTTTGCTGGCACATTGAGAAACAAATGAACTGTACCATCTTTGCAACTGGAGTAAATATTATATGTCTTATTCAGCAATTTTTTGTTACCCAATACTACCATATGTGATTTGCACCGCTCAACTGTTCCATATAAATTGAATTTTATCTTGAAAATCCACTGACATCCTATCACTCTTTTCCCTGATGGTAGATCTTCTACTGTCCAAGTAAAATTTTCTTCCAAAACATCAAATTCATTGAAAACTGATTTCCTCCATCTCTCATCCTTGGTAGCATCTTTGAACGATTTTGGTTCAGTCATAATCAGAATCGCAGTGACATAAGCAATATGAGTTTCAGCAAAATTATGGCAATTATCCTGGTATGAGATTGGATTATGTACTGTAACTTCATCTTCTTAGATTGTTGCTGAGTTTACCACGTAGCTGTGGAGTGTAATTGATGGCTTTGGCTTCTCTCAACAAATTTATCTCTACCAATTTTATGATTGTGAGCTAAACATGGACTGCCAAATAACTTTAGATGCTCATAAAAAGGTGTTTTCTGACATAAACGCTCATAAGGAGTTGTATTTTTCAGAACATAAATTGGGGTTCTGTTAATCAAATATCCAATTGTCAAAATACAGAATTGGACCTCCACCACCTCGCCGATAGACCAGAGCCGCACTACCGTCGTAGATCTGCAGGAGAGTAACGAGAAGACCTGGAGGGAACACGACTCAAATATGCCCCCACGGATTTAAGGTGTGAGGTCCGAACTGCCGCACCACTGTAACTCCATCTAACGTCTCAGATCTAGAACACTGTAACCACCAAGAAGAGAAAAGAATTATTTTTGAAGCATAAAATTGGTCAAAAAAAATGAAGATTTTTTTAAAAAGTAAGAAATGGGCCTTTTTATGGTCTCCAGTGAAAACTGGCGCCAAAGAAAACAAACAATGATAGAGAGCATTTTTTTGTAAGAGAGAGAAATGATATTCTCGAATGAAAAGTTTATTTGTTTATTTTATTTTGGTTGTCAGTCGACAATCTATGCAGAGGAAAATAACAAAAGAGATAAGATAGAACAAGGCTTTCAAAATGTGTTGGTTGAACAAGACGAAATTTAAATAAATTATTTAACACTAAATTCAAATATTCGTACAGTGACAAGTATACATTAATCATTTTTGGGGTAAAATAAACGTTAACGGATCGTGTGGCTTTTGGGTGCTCCCAAAGGACGAGCTTCTGTAAACGACCGACGGTCGAGAGAGATGTGTGTGCATTTGGATAAACCACACACCCTAATGATTTACAATAACACTATCCTAACTTGTAAGTTCTAAATACCGATGTATCTCATTCTATGATTCAAATAAGTTCGTTGCACAGAAATCCAACTAAGTTGTTTTAAATAATAAAAAGTCATATACACATACAAACATGGGCGATCATGGTCAAATGTAATGAAACATTAGTCTTAGATCCGTAAAATTTTTGAAAAAATTACATAGATAAAAGTTCCCAAAAAAATTTCTTTTAAATTTCTAAGTTTACAAGAAAAAAAAATTTAGCTGAAATCTTCAATACATCGCCTATAGCCTCTTAAATCTATCTCAGGGCCATACACAAATCTTAGGGATATTGGTATCAATTATATATAAAACGAACCCCCTCCAAATATATCCGAGTATCAATATACTTCTCCGACTAATTTTTTTTTTTTTTTTTTTTGCAACTATGAATGTATGAACCGAAACCCAAATAATTTATAGACGATTGAAACCGAGGAGTTATCCAATACCTTGCTTAAATGAAGCTAACCCATGTTCCATTTTGTTTGACTAAGCAAATGATAACAATTCTACCAAAGCTCGAATTTAAGAATGAAAGGCTTACGTTTTTTCCCAAATTCTCTTCTTAAAGACTATCACCGCTTATTTATAACTGAAGAATTAGTTGAAAATTAAAAGTGAAACTCAACTACTTTGATGTTACTTAAACTCCAAGTTGACTTATCATAAAAAGGAAGAGTGTAACATGAACTGGCTTAGGTCCATTTAGTTTGTTGTTAATCGTTGTCGTATGGATACACTCAACAGCAAGACATTTGCTATAAAACGGCACGTCGCATCGTCATCCTCATAATAGAGAGAGCTCTTCTCCAACAGTATGTCGAGTAATCCCCATACCATAAAGTATTCGTCCTTTTCAAACTAGTCTCAATAAACTATCTGGACTGTTGATTTTTTTATGTATATCATCAACATCTGAATGGCAGAAACGAACAAAATAACAATTACATGATTAAATTGTCCTATCATTCAATAAACATGTGTTATATACGTATTAATATATATATATATATAAACATAAATAAAAAGATGAAAAATACATGAATATACTCCCTCTGTATCACATTAAGTGGTGTTTAAAGATTTTTTTTTTATGTTTCAAAATAATTGATGTTTTTATTTTTCTATATCAAATTTAATATCATTTAAATTTTGTGATCAATTACAAAATATTATGTCTTTTTTTTATTGGTTGAATTGGTTTCATTTAATAATTTTTATGTAATCAAGATAAATTGTATAGAAGTTTGTTTTTTCTTAATCCATGTGCAAAAACTTTAAAAACCACTTATATTGAAACATAGGGAGTATATGATACTTGTCTACTTGGTCTACAAAAATTCCAAACCATGAAAGTTTGTTAAAAGTGAAGATGAGTTCTAAGAAAAGGAAAGAATTAAAGAACAAATAACCCTAAAAGAAAACATGTCACGAGAAAGAACTGTAATATCAATTACAAGAGCAGTCAATTAATTGATGGAAAATTTTGTAAGCACAAAGAAAAAGTAATATGTTGTGGTTTATTACAACTTACATGGATTAAGCTATTAGTGTTTCAATTAGGACCATTTTCGTTAGATCTTTTTTTTTTGCTGGTCACAACAGAATTTTCATACGGCTACGAATCAATTTTATTTAGAATCATACTAAATTTATTAGGTTTAGAATCCTCGACCACGTGAAAACAATCCACACATAAGCTTTTTCATCGCAACAAACATTCCTGTTTGACCAGGTGGTTGTGGTCGAGTGGTAAGGAGGCGGGCCTGGGACACCAACATGTTTCAGGTTCGACCCACCTGCTGCGCGAAACTAAGTCACAATTATCCTGGTCACCTTACACGGATATGGGCCTATGCTTTAGGGCCCATTTGCATACCCGGAGAGAGGGTCTATCCGTGGGCTGCACCTCCCCTTGGGGATTAGTCCGGGCCCTCCCATAGGTCCGGGATACCCCCAGGTTAAACAAAAAAAAAAAAAAAAAACAAACATTCCTGTTTAAGTAATTTTCAACATACATTTGTCAGTTTCACTTTTAATTTTCAACACATTAAATTAATCTAATTTAAGTCTTGTCACAATCGTTGCTTCCTAGCATCAGAATGGACATATACACTGTAGATAGAGATTAATGTGTTTATATCCTCTATTGCCTATGAGTAAATATGTCAAATAAATAGTAAAACTATTTGAAAGTAAGACAAAAGACAAGATGACAATAATGACACAGAATCGAAGGCAAGCAGATCTAAATATATAGCTCAAAATTATTCAGATTATGTCCATACACAGTACTTCAATCATTTATATAAAAATAAAGTAAAAGCTTTTTTTTTTTTATTTATATTTGCTCAAATATGTAGTTTAATTTTAGAGAAAGATTAATATCAAGTTAGCATGACTATGCTAAAATAATAAAGAGTAAGAAATTTATCTTTATTTTTAAAAATATTTAGAAAAGAGTGAGGCTGGGGAGTAAGTATCAATTTAAAGGGAACTAGATTTTGACCGCACTAAATTTTTTTTTTTACTTTTTATGTTTCACAATTATGGTTGCTCATATGTTTTAGTTTTATATGTTGATAACATGTGTTATTGATGTTTAAACAACTAAAATGGTATATTAGATAAGTCATTGAGTATTTGGTATTTTTTTATAAAACTTACCATTCTAAGTATATTTTTTTTATAAAATATATAATTTGGATGGTTTATGTGTATTAATATATCTATATATATATATATATATGCGCTAATAAAATTCGATGTGACCAATAATTTTTGGGTATTTAGAGATAATATACCTTGCATATCGATATATCTATATTATTAAAAGAGAAGTACCCAATAAAAATACTCCTAAATTTTTATATTTATTTACAATGTTATGTCACTGATAATTAAATAAATTACATGTTTAAATGTTTGTTAAAGTTTGTTAAAGTTTTATACTTAATTGACTATCCTATATTTTCTGAAGTTTGTTAAAGTACTAATATTTAATAATATGCACGAAAAAATCAAATCTAGGATGACAGCTAAATTTTATTTATTTTAGTATTCAATAAAATCTGATTTCATAAAGAATAAAAAAAAATCAAATATATAAAGTAATCAAATAGTTTTATTAATAATATATTTCTTTAGTAAAATACTAATACTTCTGTTCCAAGAATTAAATATGATTTTTAATTAAGTAGCAGCCATAACTTCTTTTTGTCACACGCCAAATCCAACTTTTAACATAAACTGCAACTAATAATAGTGGTGAATATATGTTACAAACATAATCAATAGAAATAAAAGATTGATACGTATATCTTTTTGAAAAACTGTAATCGTGTATTAAATGTTTACAATAAATTATATTTTCTTATTTTTAATTACCGCTAGAGAGTAAAATTTTCATTTCAAAAGAAGTGTTTTTCAGAATTTTAGTGTAAAATTTATTAATTTATATACTATACAATTTTTTCTATTTTTTATTTTATTTTCTATTAGTTAAAATGAATTAGGTACATAAGTAACAATGTTTTTATTTTGAAAGTATACAAATTTTTTATTTTCTTAGTATGCATGTATAAATTTAAGACGATAATTAAAATAAAATAAAATATATATATTAATATTTACGTCCCAAACATATGATTTCTGAAAGGTTACACTTAATTCACATACAAATCGCAATTAATAGTTAGTTGTGAGTATATTTTGTTACAAACATAAGAAATAACAAGACTAATAATACATTGCACTCAAAGATCTTTGAAAGCCATCACGGCAAGATGCTCATCCCACACCTCATTTCCGCTTGTGTATAGTCAACCTCGCAACTAATTGATGTTTACACTTTGCCAACATAAACAAGTAGAAAAAAATAAAGTCAGTAGCAGCAGTATACTATTACTACATTCAAAAACTCTAAACCTTACAGGATGGTTAGAGATGAATCTTCTCACAAAATTTTACACATTGTTGTTCTCCTCTGCTAACAACATCGTAGTAGAAAGAATAACATCCACAGTAACTGTTAAAGTCTCTAGGTAAATACGTAAATGTGTTCAATAGAGACTCGCTGTAAAACAACACAAACAAACAGGAAAAAAAATCAAAGTTCTTAGACATCTGAGTCAACTGCTTTTTATATTTGAATTTGAGAAGACTTGAAAAATGGATCTTCCAGACTTCCACTGGGTAAGCCTGAGATTTTCTTGACGCCTCTCTTACCTATTATCCTGGTAGCTTTTTCAAGATTCTTACCAAACAGCACATACAGAGTTTGCAAACACACTTCAATATCACGATAATCAATACAAAATTGCACAATAATCTGATTCAGTGTCTCGGTTACATTCGACACTTTTTTGGTTTGTGGTTGAAAATGTTCATACTGTAATATCTATACAAAGTCATAAACACAACAAGGTTCCAAACGGTTTCACTTGATATTGTTTGTCAAAACCAAAACTGCTTTGCCCCCAAAAGAGAAGGGGGTTTCGTTCTTTGCTGGTAAAAAAGAATTTACAAATCCAACTCCAAATATTTAAAAAGAACAAACATTCTTCGTAAAAGATTAAACAAATATGTAAACAAGTTGTATCCCCCCTAACCAGAGAGTCAGTATAACACATTGAGAAGCCGTCGTTGCTCAGCTTCATCTGAGCGTAATGAGTAGATATCCGATGGAGCAGTGATGCCTCCTTGTTGTACCAATCTAGCATTCGATGAAGAAGTGGATTTTTGTTGATCAAGATAAACAACAACGACGCTTATGTCATCATGGAAATGTCTTCTAACTCCTCTTGCTATTTTCTTTATATCTCCATATCTCATTTCTCTCTTCCTTGCTGCTTCTTCTAGAGCTGCTCTTACAAGTTTTCTTGCTATTCCCTGTTGATCACCAGAGAGTTAGAAAGAGATAGACACAAGCTCTTGAGTTTATGGAGGGAGAAAACTTACAGTTCTTGGATGCTTGAGTACAATTTCTACGGCTGCTTCATCAGTAAGATGCTCCCAGAGACCATCTGATGCAAATATCAGAAACAAGTCTTGTGGCTTTAGCTTCCTTACTATAATGGAGGGTTCAGCTGTCATCGCGGGTCTCCTCAAAGGAATGTGGTTTCCATGTCGCTGGAATATCGGATCCCTGTAAAACTCAGGCTTCTTCAAGTACACATCACCAATTGATCTCGATACCTATAAAGAAGCACATAAAGAAACGCCTTAGCTAACTAACATTACTACATAACGAGCTCAACATACATGGAGAGGTCATAGAAAACATAAACCATAGAAAACTTCATCATACCTGAATAATGCCTTTAATCCTCCAAACTCCACGAATGTACATGACGATTTGTGAATCGTCCGGGTTAAGTTCCTTAACCTCCTTTCTAACTTCCTCAACAGCAACGTTATGATCAGTAGACAACCGTTCAGCTGCAGCACCCTTATTATTACTATTACTATCATTCCCTGCAACTACGCTCCCAAGAACGGCTCTCGAGTCTCCAAGATTCGCAACATAGAGTGTGCCATTAGAGATGGCACCAAAGAGACAGCAAGACCCTACAGTAGCCATCTGTGGTTTCATCGGGAGAGACCGTTTAACCATACCGCAAAAATCCTCTTCAGTTTCTTTGAATGCTTTTTTGATAACATCTGCAGATAGTCCTCCATGTTCTTTTGCGAACTCTGCAAATTACAAATCAATACTGTTAGCTTCCTTAACAAGAACAAGAACCTGGACATGTTATTATGTTTAACAGAAAAAAAATAACAGAACATGAGATCACAAAGACCAAAACTTTTGTATCAAAGTTTATATTGGACAGTGACTAATTAGGTTACTACAAAACCTGGACATGTTATGTAAGATAAAATTGATTTAACAGAAAAACAGAGCATAAGATCATAAAGACCAAAACTTTGTAGCAAAGTTAGAATCTTTTTATGAACCCAGATTGAGAAGTATGATTATTACTCTGAATATAAGGAAAGAGATGTCTGTTAACGAATCTAGAAGCTTCAGGTCCGCCATGGCCATCGTAGACGCCGACGTAAGTAGCGGAGGAAGATGTGTACACCTGACTCTGATCCTCAAGGCTAGAATTGGCTTGAACCACCGCGATCGAGTAATCTCCGCCGGCGTGCGGCTTCAATTCCGATTGCCAGAGTAAACCGTCGCCACTCGCTCTGCTTCCTAAACACCGTTCGAGAGGCCGCGCTAAAGCTCGCAACATCGTCAATTACTAGGGTTTTCTGATTCGAATTGGAATGAAATCGAAAGGGTTTTGATTTGATTTGATTTTTTTCGACGAGGAGTTTTGATCCGTTAGTTGTTTTTTTTGTTGTGATGGAATTTAAGGGGTTGTGTGTTGAGTTGGTAAAGGAAAGAAAACCGCGTGAAGAAGAAGATGACAGGTGACTTGGACTACGCCGTTCTTTATTTACCTACGTAGACTACGCGTCGTTTTTTATGCCGTTCTTTTTCAATCCATATCCCTTTTTTCAACGCGTTACTTCTTTTCTTTTTTTCAATTTTCTCCATTTGGCAATTTTCTCTAGAAATAAACAAAATTGTGGGCGATAAAAATAACAGAAACGTTACTTTCCCTTAATAAATATTTTTCTTCTTGTACAATTTTTAAAAAAATAATATCAAAAATATCTAGCCTGATGTCTCACCAGATTCCTATCTAATATCAACAGCTACTTTAATGTATTTTAGATGAAAATCTATAATTTAAGTGCAGATTATATCCTCATTATCAAGTAGTACATTAAGGAAATTATATTTTGCATTCTTTTCTCAAAGTAGACAATATTAGTATTTAGTATATTTAGTACGAAAATGCTGTAATAAGAGAATGAGTAAAGCTGTAACCAACGTGTAGCTGATATATACTTGGTTGTTGGATAAGAAAGATGGATAACTACTAAATTATATTTTTGGTTAATCTACTCATCTTTGTATTTTATTTTAAAATGCGCTTTATCATCACGTTATATACGGTTTCCAGCACAAGAAAAATATTTGTTTTGAGTCAAAATGGTGAATGTAGTTGAACGGATCAAAACTCGTCGAAAAATCAAATCAACTTGGTCATTTTAGTTAAGAAACTGAGGTGGACAGACTTTTATGTTATGAGTATAATAATTAATCTAGTTTATCGTCACGTTACTGTTTCTAGAATACGGTCAAATTCTCTGTTTTGTTCAATAGAATTTTGATCAAAATGATGATTAGTCTTAATTTAATTGCAAGTTGCATGATTTAGTTAAAAATCTGACGTGGACAAACTTATACGAAGGTACAAGGGGGCAACTAGGGATACGTTGGCCCAAGTTGTTGGACTTTTTTTGATCAAGACATGTTCCCAAATAGTTGTCTTAATCTTTCTTGTGTTCATTATGCATTGGCACAAGTGTTTCCAAAATGTAGTCTATGTACGTAGATTTGCATTAACATTAGTAACTAATTAATAATTAGCCTATGAAGTGAACCAGAAAAAAGAAAGTAAAAGACAGTAAAAGTGGAGAATTTGCAAGAATCGAGTTTAGTAAAACTCAGTTTAAAAGTTGGATGAAGACAAAACGATTAGTCTGTTTTAACTACTAGCAAGCGACTTTCATTTAAAAAAAAAAAATAAAAATCAATAGAAGCTGTTACAAAAAAAAAAAAAAAAAAAAAAAAAAAAAAAAAAAAAAAAAAAAAAAAAAAAAAAAAAAAAAAAAAAAAAAAAAAAAAAAAAAAAAAAAAAAAAAAAAAAAAAAAAAAAAAAAAAAAAAAAAAAAAAAAAAAAAAAAAAAAAAAAAAAAAAAAAAAAAAAAAAAAAAAAATCAATAGAAGCTTCAAGGCAGTAATGTTTGAAGTTTTTTTTTAAAACTAATGTTTTGAAGTTAACAAAAGTTTGGCAAAGTAGCTCAATATTCATAAATCACGGAGTTGGTATTGAACATAAAATATTTGTTTTGGTTTTCAAAGTTTAAGTGGTTAATATGTATAGATTATTTAAAACTTTCAATTAACTAAATAAATAATTAATTATTTAACTGTTAATTTATTATTGTTTCGTGTTTTATATTATTTCCTCCCGTTTTTTATATATGATGTTTTAGAGAAAAAAATTGTTTTAAATTATATGATGTTTTCAATTTTTGATGTAAAATTTATTAACATCTAATGATCAGTGACCAATGATATTATACATTCTATTTTATAATTAGTTGAATTGTGGTTAAATAAATAATTAATGATGTTTTTGCTTAAAAATGTTAAAAATTTAATATTTTATTAATTTATATGTAAAATCCTAAAATATCATATATTAAAAAACGGAGGATGGAGTATTAATTTTAGTTAGGATAGGCTCTTGTTAAAATATCATATGTAAAATCCTAAAATATCATATGTATCATATCATATATTATAACGTTCTTGTTTTCTTGGATAAATTCTCAAGCCGTTGCCGATGATAGCTTAAACGCATTAAAAATAATTAAGTGAATATGGCAAAACATTCCAAACGAAGCAACCACATCCAAATCACAATAAGTTTGAATTTTCATCGAACATAGTATAATAAACACACTAAGCATCCAAACGTAATTAATCTCCACGCTCAAGAATTCAAAATAAGTTAGGCGAATTTCATTGTTGGTATGTGTTGACAAGCTGAGAAAAGCAATATTGGTCAACGAATTTGATCTTCACATATAAACATACAAATTATTTAATCTAATTTCAAAAGATAAATATCTTTAAAGAAAATTGTTTCAAACAACAAAAATTGGAAAAAAAATATTGTAAACAAATTTTAAATATCTTTTTTTCTGTCGGATTTTAAATATCTTTTAAAAAATATCTTTTATTAGTTGATAATCGTAGTTATAAACAAGTCTTATATGAAGATAAAAGTTGTTAGACTCTTCTGACCAAGACATGTTTCCCAAATATTTATTTTCTCCTTTTTTTTTTTTTGTAACACAGTTTCTACTTCTCGTGTTCATATTAATGTTTTCCTGATACCTTTACTATATGCACTGGCACACGTGTTTCAAAATTGCAGATTTTCTTCCTATTATTATTGTTATTATTATTGTTTTTTTCTATTTCAGTATAAGTGTTAATTTGATATTTTTCACATAAATTAAGAAAGTGACTAAAATCTATTTAAATGATTATTAATTATATCTATTTAACTAATAGTATTTGTGATAAATAAAATTTATTTATAAAATTATACAATTTGTTAGAATGATATTTATTGTGAAACATAGGGAATATATATATATATATATATATGAAATGAACCAAAAGAAAGCAACTACTTTTTGATGGAGAAATTTGTAAACATCGAGTTTAATCAAAACTCAGTTTTAAAGTTGGACGAAGACAACGATTAGTGGATTTGTAACCACTAACAAACAACCTTGAAAATTTAGGATGTAAGATCCTTTAGTTGCTACTTGCTAGCTCAACTTGTCTGTGCAGTCAAACCATTCTTTAGCTAACCGGTTGTATGTATTAATGTATATCGTACCTATTTTATTCGCTTTGCATCATGTGTGTCACTGTTTTCCCCGTCTCGGATTTAAATCAATTTGGTGTCTACTGTTTCAATTTTCCTTTTACATTCCAGTTGTTTTTGCTTCTTTATTAATTCTTCCTCTATTCATCTTTGTAAGCTCTGCTTTTTTTTTTTCCTTTTTCTTTTCAATAGGAAAGACAGTTAAAAAAAAAACTTGAAAATTTAATTCAAGCCAAAAAATTTAGGTATTTCAATGTTTCGAAATTGACAACAAAAATTCGTTAAAATAGCTCAAATTCAGCAGAATTGATATTGAACATAATAATCAAGACTAAACATTTGTTTTGGTATTAAAAAAGTGGTTAATATGGAGTACTATTTTTTAAAAAATATGTATGAAATATTTCCCTTTTTTTTTTTTAAATAATCATTTAACTCTTAATCCATTATTGTTTCATGCAGCTATATCAATTTTAAGATAGGTTCTGCCAATCACATCCCCAATTACTTCACTTATTCACCTAACGTTCTTGGATCAATTCTCAAGCCGTTGTCGATAGCACAAACCCATTGAAAATAAATGAATATGTCAAAATCAAAATTGATAGCGCAACCACATCAAAATCACAGTAAGTTTGAAGTTTCATCGAACACAATCAAATAAATAGACTACGCATCCAAACCTAACTTATCTCAACCTCAAGATAAGTTGTGCGCATTGCACTGTTTGGTATGTGTTGTTGAACAGTAACGAGAGCAATATATGGTCAACAGATTTGACCTTTACATTTTAAATATTTCAATTATTCCATTCATTTTCAAAGGATAAAATATTATTTTTAAAACTGTTTAAAAAGTTAAATTTTATGTATAGATTTTAGTTAATAATAATAAATTTTAAATCTAGTTTATTAAATTATCATAAATTTAAGTTTTTAAAAATTTGTTAATCTTAGAAAATATACATTTATAATTCATTTTAAATTAGGTTTCTTATGTAAGAAAAAATCAAATAATCTACCACCACTACAAAAAAACAGTGGTTTAACATCATTTATTTTCTATTTTGCATTAGTGTACAATACAAATTACACATATTAGTTTTTCCTGAAATTATGTTAGTATCATTTTATTACTGATGTCAAATTTGCTTCACTTATTTAAATGATATTAACTCTATATCATTTTTGTAAGTGATATTAATGAAAACTAGAAAATGTATCAATTATTTGTGATCATTAGACCGACCGCATCTATATAGTCTAAATTCACTAACGTTCATTGCTTATTGATTTTGTGATTTTTGTTCATTTATAATTCGTATAAATAAATGAATATCACCAAAATAGACTTATTTATATTTAAACATGAACAACCATGGGTCAGTCCATCCACTTCTAATATGAACTATGTGTTGACAAATTCAGAAAAGCAATATTGGTCAACGAATTTTAACTTCACGTATAAAACATATTAATTGTTTTATCTAATTTCAAAAGATAAATACATTTTAAAAGAAAATTGTTTCAAAAAAAAAGAAATTATAAGCAAATTTTATATATCATTTATTAGTTGATAATCATAGTTATGAGCAGGGCTTAGATGAAGATACGAGGGGACAACTAGCAACACGTTGGCCCAAGTTGTTAGACTCTTTTGACCAACACATGTTTCCCAAATATTTTGTTTTCTCGTGCTTGTGTTCATATGAAACGTTTTCTTTTTTTTTGGTGTAAATGTTAAGATTTATACCATTTTTTAAGTTTTACATTGTTGTGGAGACAACTTATTACAAAGAGAACAATAAAAGAGAGATTCGGATTAACTAAACGGGGAAAGGAACCAAAAATACAACTGAAGCAAGGACGGAAATGACGAAGACACGAGAGAGGGAGCAAGGAGCCTGTCTCGGATGATCCGGTCGATGGACCTGGAGAACGCCTCCTGCGTGGTAGCTACGTCCCTGAATATGCGTGCATTCCGCTCGCGCCAAATGCAGTAGATAATGATCTGAGAGAGGAGCTTCAGGATGACGATCGCCTGCTGAGCATGGGGGCCATGAATACGCCGGGAAAGAGCAGCAACTGAATCCAAAGACGAGGGCCTGAACGCCAAATACCTGCCACAAAAACAATTCCAAGTAGCAACCGCAAACGAATGGACATGTGACTCATTAGCTGAATTGCATATGAACGTTTTCCTGATACCTTTACTATATGCATTGGCACACGTGTTTCAAAATTGCAGATTTTCTTATAAACATGGTATTTAATATTAATATATATGAAGTGAACCAAAAGAAAGAAACTACTTTTAGGTGGAGAAGTTTGCAAAAGTCGTGTTGAGTTAAACTCGATTTTAAGTTAGAGAAGACAACGAGAAGTGGATTTGCAACCAGCCAACAAACGACCTTGAAAATTCAATTCAACACAGGCTTTTTAGGTAGTTCAATGTTTCGAAGTTGACAACAAATATTCGCTGAAGTAGCTCAATGTTTATAAGTCACCAGAGTCGATATTGAACATAGCAACCAAGACGAAATATTGATCTTAAAAATAAGTGATCAATATGTAAATTATTTGACTTTTGAATTAATAAAAATATATTTAATCATTTAACTCTTAATCCATTATCGTTTCATGCTCTATAATTTTAAGATAGGCTTTCCCAATCACACGCCCAATCACTTCACGTATCCACCTAACGTTCTTGGATCAATTCTCAAGTCGTTAAGGTCCTTTGTGATCTATAGCGTAAACCCATACGATAAATATTATTTAGCATCCAAGCCTGACTTATCCCAACCTCAACATAAATTGGGCGCACTGCACTGTTGGTGTGTGTTGCTGAACAGTAAAGGGAAGTAATATTGGTCAATAGATTTGGCCTTTACATTTTAAATAAATAAATATATATATATATTTTTTTTTCATTTCCAAAGGATAAAATCTTGTTTCTAAAAATGGCAAATCTTTCAAAAAATTCTAGGAAGTTTTTGACCAAACCATCATATTTTAATGTATTAATTTTTATTTCATTTTCAAAAGATACATGTTATTTTTGAAAACGCAATTTTTTCAGAAAACTTTTCAGAAAAAACTTTTGACCAAAAATTTCTCAAGGAAAAAAATAATTGATTTTTTTTATTATAATATAAAAGGCAAATCTTATAGTATCAGTTTTTATTTATCTCTTTAATAAAATATTTTGGTCATTTTCTTCTTTGTGTGCTATTTTTATGAAAAAACTAAGAAAATTAGCCTAGAGAATTTCTCTAATATAAATGATAACTATATCTAATTTCATAGATATATAAATAAATATTTAAATAAAAATATTATTTTAATTTTTTTTATTTTATTTTTGGAAATTTAATTTAATTTGAAACACTTTTTTAATTTTTTTAATTTTTTTTGATAACTGTAAAAAAATTGAAAATATTTAAAAGACTATTATTTTAAATTATATATATATTTTTTTTTTAAAAAACTAAACTCTACCCCAAACTCTATCACCAAGTCTAAATTATAAGTCTCCATTAGTTAACTATAAGAATATAAATGTATTTACCACTTTAATAAAACTTATTTTATCTATTTTGATTATTATATACTATATATGTTATAAAAAATTTATGACTATCATATTCTCTTTAATGAAACTTATTCTAATTATTTTTGTTCTTAATGTATTATATTTGTGATAATTTTTTTATGACTGTCATATAAGGTATTTTTTCTTTTAAAACTTGTTTCAAAAAGTTTAAATTATAAAGTTTTACTAGTTAATAATAATAAATTTGAAATCTCAAAATAATTGAACTCATTCAATTATCCTAAATTTCAAACTATTAAAATTTGTTATTCTTAGAAAAAATATGTGTATAACTAATTTTAAATTTGTTTTCTTATGTGAGAAAAAAAAATCAAAACATCTATTACTTTCAAACACGGTGTAATGGTTCTTACACAAATTATGGTGCATCACTGGATCAAAGAGAACTCTCTCACTTCTTTTCATGTGTTATAAATATTTTGAAAAATTATTTATTCACTACATTCATAAATAATTAATAAATATAATAAATAATTCTTCAATATCACTGAATATTTTATTTTTGATTATACAAATTCATTTTTTACATGATTGATATTTGATTATACACCTTTCATTTTTTTTGTTTTTTTAAAAATTTTATAACTGAAAAACAGTTTTTGGAAAATAAAAAAACATTTATATAGTTATATTTTTATTTATAAAATAATTTTTTTAAAATTTTCAAATATTAACTTATAAGTAGTTATGTAATCTAATAAGTAAATTTAATTATTTATTAATGGTAACCAATCATATATTGCTTGTAGAATCTCTTGTTAGCTATATGATAAGATCATGGAAGAAAATTTGGCCTTATCATGAAAGCAGAAAGTAGTTGATCTTTTGATTCTTGAATAAACTTAATGGTGTATATTTTGTAGGATATCATAATATTTATTATTTTAATTAATTTATTATTATAAATATTTATAACTAAATATATAACTACATAATAATAAATATATATAATATAGATTATTGAAACTAATTATTTAGCTAAAAATATAATAATTGATTAATTATTGAGAATATAACAAATAAACAAAATTAAGTAAAATCATGGAAAATATGACAAATAAATAAAATTATTTTAAATAATAGTGTATATATAGATGGGTTTCATTATTAATTTTGCATGTAGTTGGTGTTTATCATTACTTACAAAATTTGATATAAATTTATTATGAGATTTTAAATAATTATGTTTGGTATAAATTTATATGACCAGAATATGTGATTTTAAGTAATATTTTTTTATTGATGTACAATACGAGTTACACATATTAGTTTTGCCTGAAATTATGTTAGTATCATTTTATTACTGATGCCAAATTTGCTTCATTTATTTAAATGATATTAACGTTGTATCATTCTTCTAAGTGATATTAATGAAAACTAGAAAACGTATAAGCTATTTAATTGATGCAAATTTACATTTTGTATCAGTTTTTAAAACGTGATGCAAGTTAACGTAGATTTATATCAGTTTTGTTGAAGTAATATTAAATAAGTTAATAACAATAATTGATGTTAAGAAAATTATTTTGAACCATTTATTACTAAGTGTTTCAAATTGATATCATTTATTTTTCTGATACTATTTATGTGATGTAATATGATATTTCAAACACGGTGTGAAGGTGTTTTCTTATTACACATATATTCTGGTGCCATCACTGGATCAAAGAAAAGTCTCGTTCCCGGCTTGAATACCCTTGAAGATTCATCAGGAAACTTTTCAGATCGGGCAGAGCTCAATGAAGAACAGATTGAAGAGCTACAAGAGAAAGCAGCTAGGATTAGCCACAGTTATCGCCTTCTGTTCTCTCTGTTTCCTCATTGGCTTCTACGCTTCTGCTCTTCTTTCTCAGGTGCTGATCGATCTACTACCTCTAAGGCTCTCAAGATTCGATCAGATCTTAGTGACTAATCTAGGGTTTCGTGTTTTTTTTTTGGTGGCAGAATGTGCCTGGAGTTAGACCCAAGTTCAGAAAGCTGGAGATTGTGGAGAACGGTGAAGGAGAAGAAGAAGCTTCCTCGATGCCTCATGGGGTTACTGGAGATGAATCTGTTGGGTTGATTCCGTTCCAGGTGTGATCTTTGTTACTAATTTTAGACTTGAGATACTTCTTATTGGTAAAGTTGCAATCTTTGATCGTATCAAACTCTGTTTTCTGGCTGATTATGAGTATGAGGTCATTGGGTTTGCTAATATTGGTCAGCTGAATCGATTACTTAAGTATAAAGTTACGATCTTTGATTGAATCAAACTCTGTTTTCTAGCTGATTATGAGTTTTAGGTCATTGGGTTCTCTAACATCTGGTCAACAGAATCGTTTAAGTGTAAAGTTGCCATCTTTGATCGAATCAGACTCTGTTTTCCTGGCTGATTATGAGTGTGGGGTCATTGGGTTTTTTTTGGTCAACTGAATCAAGTAGAGAGATTTGGTATTTCATCTGTTTCTGGATCATCTTGGTTTAACAATGGTTGCAGGTACTGAGTTGGAAGCCGAGGGCTTTATATTTTCCAAATTTCGCAACTGCAGAACAGTGCCAAGCTATTATTGACAGAGCAAAGGTTAATCTGAAACCTTCTGCTTTGGCTCTCCGGCAAGGAGAAACTGCTGAGAGCACTCAAGACACTAGAACTAGGTTCTTTTTTCTACTCTTGCAGAAAAAGAAGTCACCTTTGATTTTATTCTATCAATCAAACATACATCAATAACCTTTCCTAGTTTGTTGTTACAGCTCTGGAACTTTTATTAGTGCTTCAGAAGAGAGTACTGGTGCTCTGGATTATGTTGAAAAGAAAATCGCAAGAGCTACCATGATCCCCAGGAACCATGGAGAGGTGGTTTTGGTTCTCTACTCCCCATTTGAATCATAGATCTTAGCTTGTTTAGTTTGATTTCTACCTTGGTAGTAGCAATAAGCATTTATTGATATTGCTAACTTGAGTGATTATCACTCCTTTAATTGGAACTTTGGAGATTGCAAAGTATTGCAAGCTGAATTTAGTAGCAACAGAGGAAATACTGGATCCAGATTTCTGAAATCAATAACTTTTAGTATTTCATTTTGCTAACAAGAGATTTGATGTTATGTTTTTGGCAGGCATTCAATATTTTAAGGTATGAACTTGGCCAAAAGTATGATTCCCACTATGATGTTTTCAACCCAACAGAGTACGGACCACAAACAAGCCAAAGGGTAACGTCCTTTTATCTTATTTTATAGTTTTCTTTAGAACCTGAGACTTTATTTGCTTTTTATGTAGATTGCTTCCTTCCTGCTCTACTTATCTGATGTAGAAGAAGGCGGTGAAACAATGTTCCCATTTGAGGTCAGTTTACAATTCCTCACTGCATATTAATACACAGTCTGTTTGTTTCTTTTATAGCTTTGGTTGGTTCCTTCATTTAAACGCTTTTGATTGCCAGAACGGTGCTAATATGGGCGTTGGATATGATTACAAGCAATGTGTTGGGCTAAAAGTAAAACCTCGGAAAGGAGATGGTCTTCTTTTTTATTCAGTGTTTCCTAATGGAACAATTGATCAGGTAAACAAAAAAGTCTGAACATGTATATACCAAATCCATATATTCATTCTTTCTGATCTCGACTCTAGTTCCTTGGGTTAGTTAGTTCATTGCCTAATGCTTTGTTTGCATGCAGACTTCGCTTCACGGGAGTTGCCCAGTGATCAAAGGAGAGAAATGGGTAGCTACCAAATGGATCAGAGATCAAGACCAACAAGACTAAAGGATTTCTTCTTTTCCATTTTGTATCATCTCAGAGCTTCCAACTTTTGCCTGAAAAAATTATTCTGCCTGATCTGTGATGTACAGTTTTCAACAAAGACAGTGTAACTATTGGGGCTATTTATATATAATGTGATCATGATGTTATCAATGTGTGTCCTGCGCTCGTAGGATTTAACTCATGGAGATGTATGTTACTTTTAAAACCTCTACTTAAGAGACAGGGCCATTCTTCTCCAAGAATCTGCTTGTTCAGCTCAGACTTGGTGATCCTCAAGACAAAAGTATATTCCGAGCTGATGGAAGTAATTCTCGTTGCTACTTATTAAATAATCAAATCTTTATTTGTAAAATTATCGGTGTTTCCCTGGTTAAACACAGAGGTTAAGAAGGCAGCTAGATAAAGAGAGCAATACCAAGAATTTTGGATTGAGGCTAAGAGGTTCAACAACGGCTCAAAAGCCTTAAAACATTATTAATAAGATCATATCCATTACAGTTAAAAAGTCTCAAAAGCTCAAGAACCCAAAATGACTCCTGCATAAACAACACCGGATCTTCTTCTTTAACGGTACTGCAAAGAGGAAACCAAATGAATTAGTTCCATGCAAGTGATCCTATAGTCAATTCATAATATCATCTTCTTTTACCTTAATGAATCCGATTTCCTTGGCGTTGCTACGGAAGCACTGCCTACAGCAGTTAAGACCATACTTCCTGATTAGCCCATGCGAGTTTCCGCACACTCGGCTACACAAATCCCAAAAAAAATTCGAATCTTCTAGTTAGATATCATCAACACATAAATCAAGATGACATTTTCATAACATTATAGTTAACCATTCAAGGAAAAAAATTACATCTTTTGACTAAATATAAATGTTAACACCATCTTTTAAGGTTTTGCTTCCGACAAGGACACGTTTTGTACTTTACACACAGACCTAAGCAGTAACATAACAGCAAAAGCTTCTAAAAATCTAACGGAGGTTAAAACAGTGAGGCTAGACAAAAATGAGAGAGGAGATGAAAATGGCAATTACCAGGTGCGGGAACCAGGCCCATACTTCTTGGGATGAGAGTTCCAAATCGCAGCGAAACCCATGATCTTCTAATGCGAAGCTCCAAGACGTAAACGAACGGCGTGTTAACACTCAGTTTTTTTTTTTTGGAAAACCCTAGTAGTCAACGACGCACATAATCAGTTTATATAATTGTAATGGGCCCAAAATAAAACGGTTGATTAAAAGATGGGCCTAGAAGCCCTATATGAAATTTGAAAAGGCTATGTACCAACAAGACATGTAGAAACGGTAGAAATTAGTGCCATCCATTTAGGTTATAAACATTTTGATTTCAGACATTCCGTCCATTCCAAATTGTTTTTCATGTAGAAACTTTGATTTCCTATTTTCAAGAATAAAAGAGCCATTTAGCACCCAAAAAAAATAATACAAAAGAGGTGAATATTCTAACGTTTCAAAGGAAATGTTTCCTATAGTTTTTTTGTTGTTGCTAAAACTGTTTCTCATATAGTCCATCTGATATATTTAAAAATAAGAAATAACAAAATTTTCTATGGAAAGAAAGTGACAACTATTGAAACTCTTCAATTATCAATATTAGAAGCAGCGAGCTGGAGGAACACAATGAAGGAGGGGCAAAATGATGAAGATGAGGAAGTATTATGTAATCCTTACATTTTTCTGTTGTAAAGAATTTCATATATCTATTTTATTAAAATAACCATTCTTGTAAGTGGACGGGTCAAATTTTAGTAACTGCATACATCTATAAAAAATGATAATGTTTTAATTTTGTAGAGTAATTAAAGACAAAAACACACTCAGAACTGCAACATATTTGGAAGTTTCATAAATAAGTGACTAAGTGTGTTATGTCAGTAGTATGAACAAACAAAAATATATATTTTTTAAATATGCTTAGACTTTTAATGGTGATCGACTACATCGTATCATTGTTGATAACAATAAAATTCTCTACATATATTTATTTATCTATTTTTATTATTATTAGAACTACATTGCAGTTGTTCTTCAATTGTTTTTCATGTTACCCTTCGGAACTTTAGTGTAGAAAACGTCCCGCTAATTCACATTTTCTTTGAATGGCAACACTAGTATCATTTCACACAAATTATTAAAATAACGCTCCGCCCCAGGCTTCCCAATCACAACCTAACTATCAAAGTATTAGGAGAAGAAATTCAGAAAACAACCGAGAGATATATAATCACCAACGAACAGTCACATACACCAGCTTTGGTGTCAAATGAAAAAGAAAAAAAAAACATAAATGAACTATATTGTTACCTCTTTACATATATGAAATTTTTATAAATATCAAGAGATGGAAAATGACTTTTCCCGTTCGCCATTTTGTAATTTGAATTTTTTGGTTGAATATATCATTCGATTCAGTAAATATAAATAATTTTCTCCCTAGCTGTTTACAAGTTTACACCTTAAATATAATAAAAATATCTCAAACCAAAGTCAATTATAATTTAATAGGAGATGAAAATCCAAAGTCAATTGTAATTTAATAATTTACGAAAATACTATATAACAATGTAGAATTAGTTGGTGAAGAATATCCAGTGTTAACCGTATTATTTTTTAACAGATGCAAGTTTTTATGTATCTGATTAATTCAGAAATTAATCTGATAATTTTTTTTTTGAATTATACAAGGGTATCCTGGCCCCACATAAGTGGTTCAGACTAGTCATGTGTTGCCATGTGTCGGTCCCTTGTCCTTGGCGATGCCGAAATGTTAATTTCCCAGTGGCCAAGACTCGAACCCTGGTGGCTTCACCGTATTGAGTTTTTTACTCTCAAGTTAATCACCACGAGGCCATAAGCCTTGGTTTAATCTGATAATTTATAAAGAATAATCTCTCAAGTTCCAAAAAAGTATTGCTAAATGATATTTATTTAGAGGTTTTTGGATATGAAAAAAGAAGTAAACTTGTACCAAATAATTGAACTAAATGTATATGCAATGTCACAATCTATATTGATTCTATTCAAAACCTAAACTTCTTGGAAACTATGTCAAAATTAAGAAATATATGTTACTGCTCTTTCAAATAATGGTTTCCTAATTTACACTTTTGAATAAATGAAAAGGTCTATTTTTGTATTAGCCTGCCCCTTCTGAATATTTTTATTAATTTTAAATATTACAAAATAAATGACTCAAAGAGTTGATTTTTGTCAACAATATGGACCATTACTAAGCAGCGGTATAAGAGTTGATTACACTCATAAGATCTGTGATATAAGAAGTAGAAAATTGATATAGACTCGTATTTAGGTAGTCTTTTCTTGATTATGGCACATACTTTTGATTTTTGATTTTTTTTAACAACGGCACATACTTTTGATATTTGTCTGTCTAGAATTATTCTATATAAAATTGGATTTCATTTAGCAAAAAAGCTTAGTAAAATCATTAAGAAGTCTTTTACCAAAAAAGACTTATTAACGTAAATCATTAGCAAGTTGATCAAAGAAATCAGAAATATTTATGACCTAAAACCTCTTATCAAAAACAAAATATGTTCTTTTTCTTTTCTTTTTTTCCTTCAAAACAAAATATCGTTCTTTTTTTCCCTTTTAAAATAACTATTATTTGATTAATGGGATTAATAAGTTTTGGATCGGATTGACCTAAAGCTTTTGAGAAACGGTACATTCATCTTTCGATGGTGTGATTATACATGACCGATTGGATCTCAGTTCCGGCCATTAAACGAAACAGACGAAATCGCTTGGATATATGTAAGTTGCAGATATATTAACTAGATTATATATAACAAAGATCTTCTGGTCTTTGATTTGATCAAAATCCATTATAATGTATATTTTCATTTATTTATTTTTGGTCGAATATATATTTCATTTCTTGTGTCCATTAAATAATGTCAAGTGTTGTTGCCTGTAGACTATTGTTTTTGTTGTCATACATTTTTTGTCCTACATCAATCAATGCACCAAACGTCGAAGTAACAAAAAAAAAAAAAAAAAAAAAACGAATGGACGAGGCGGATTAAAGATTCTGTAATAATCGTATCGTTATGTATAATCAAATCAGGAAGCCATATTGAAAGAAGAAAAGAGTATTAATAGGTTGTCTTATAAGGCCAACTAGAGCTTGACCCGCGCATTCGCGCAGATATTATTTTTTTTTTTATTTTTTTTATAAATTAATGTTTATTTTAAATGATTAGTGTTATATATTTTAGATGTGTCACCATATAAATAATTCTATATTGATTATTTGAATATTTTTGGCTTCTTATTAACTGGAGTCTAATTTAAAATTTTAAAATCTAATATTTGAAAAACTGATCTTTGTCCGAACGGATACTTAAATACCTATATCTAATTGATTTTGTAAACATATAAAAACAATTATTTTAATCATTTTGAATTTTTGTTCCGAATGAAGTAATTTCATTAAAATATATCAAATTATTATGTTTTAAAAATAAATTATATCATTATGTTAAAGATAATTAATAAAATAAAAAGGAAAAGGAAAAAAATAAATGTAAAAGACAAAACAACTAAAATAGGTAATTATTATTTTCTATTGTTGTAATAAATGATGTTGTATTCTTTGGAAAAGATAAAAAATGAAGTGTATAATTATTTGGAAATAACAATAAATGAACTGATTGGAATTAGATTAAATGAAAAGAAAATATGTAAGAAATCAGTTAAAAATAGGTAAGTATTATTTACTTCTGTTTTAATAGAATAGATACCTATATAATTAACGAATAAATTCATTCCCTTCAACTACCAATCGTTAGCCGAATCAAATTTAATTAAGACAATCAAATAATTGCCCTTTATAATAGTATATGTACTTTACATATACTATCTTTTTAAAAAGCGATTTGGAGGTTTTTATTTACAAATTATGTGTTTTCTCGGTGTTATGTATTCTGCTTCATTAGAAAAATATTTGATTTACATTGTTTATTTTCTTTAAAGGATTTGAAACAAAAATATGTTTTATATTTTTTTGCTTTCTTAATATATTTTTCACATTGAGTTTTTCAATTAATTAGGTTTTTGACATCCACGATCAAATAAATTCATTTATAAAATCTATTGCATGTATTATGTTTTGAATTAATATTTGAAAAACAAAGTTTTAGTTGTATAAAAATCCTATTGCACTTATATAAACATTTGGCGTTATGAAAAAACATTTGGCTTATCAACTCCAATAAAAAAAAAAAGCTTTTTCTGAAACATAATTCTACATCAACTATCCATTAGTTGTGTCTTTCATATTATCGGTTAAATATGTGATCTTCTGATGATTCATTATTGGCTTTCGTTTACCCTAATTTTTCTATTACATGCGTGTGGCTTACGTCAAGTCTATATTTAAGTGTCTAAAAAATATTCGTTTGGAATTTAATATGAACAATGATGCTGAGGAATATCCGACACACGTTGCACCTTGATTTCTTATTGTATTTGGTATGATTCGTTTCGTTTTTCGTTATCGCAGATTATTAATTTTATTTTTCATTTTTAAGTTTTCATCAATGACACCATATATATAGTACTAACTTCAACAATAATATTGGTTTAATAAGGAGAGCTAACAGTATGAAAAACGAACGTAGACCTAATAATACCCTAACCGTTTGAAAAACGGACGCAGACGAAATCAAAGTCCTTGGGGTGGGGTGGGGGGTTAGTCTAGGTAGCGGCTTAGATCTAACGTACCATGATCCATGAATGTGAGAATTTAAAATATAAATAGATTTAGAGAAATTCCCTTAGATAATCCATTTTAGTTTGTTTGTCACAAAAATAGTTTTTAAGGAAGAAAATGACCAAAATGTTTTTTTTAGAAGCTAAAAAATTCATTTATATGCATTTATACCACTAGGGTTAACTAATTTGCACTTTAGGGTTTAGAGTTAAGGGGTGGGTTTGGGGTTAGGGTTTCAAATTTCAAAAAAAAAAATAAAAAAAATCAAAATTTCAAAAAAAAAAAAGTCTATTTTGATCATTTTATTTTTTGAGAGCTATTTTTGTGACAAAAACTTAAAAATGGCTATTTAAAAGAATTGCCCATAGATTTACCATACTTCAGAATTTTGGCAAGCATTTCTGCAATGTCCACCCCCAGACATAACACCACCTTTGTGAGGGTGGTGCATGTTAAATTTTATGGGTTCTGAGCGGTGACCATTCTAGAAATAAGAAAAACGAATAAAAAATAAACGTAGAGAAATAAAATAGCAAGAATGAAAAAGAATAATTTTTACTTCTCCAATTTAACAAAAATAATTTTGTTTTTTTATTTCTCTAAAAAAGGAATAAAGAAAAATGAAAAGAAAAAAATATTCCTTATGAATGATGATTTTTTTTAGGAACATTAAAAAATGCATTATTCTTCCTTGTTCATTGATCACCATTTATACCTTATATATTTTTAATAACCAAAATTTCCATGCTGAAACCTCCAAAGTTCCTCAATTCACTTGGTATTTTTGTTCAAATAGTAGATGGTGATCAGTTGGCGCATGTTTCAACATTTTTCATTAAAATATTAAATGTGTAGGAAAGAATGAATTAGTTAAATCTTAACTAACTCTGTTAAAAAAACTAGGACTCATTCTTTTTCATTAAAAAAAAAAGAAAAAGCATTTAGAATTTTTTTTTTGACTATTGGAAAAGGCAAAACTGTTAGATTCAGATTTTTTATTTTCCTTCCTGTATTCGTTTTCTGAAAAACTAGGATTAATATTACAAAATATAGCGTCTATGTTAACTGAAACGACAATTTTGTGAAGAATAAAAAGTGGTCGTTTGGCTATTTTAAATCTTAAAGAGGCATCATCAAATTGCCAGCTATCTACCCAACAAAGAAATAATAGTAATGTCCGAACCATACTAGCTCGTCTGATGTGCGATGATGTTTGGTCGTGCGTGCAAGGATTGCTTTGCTTTTAAATTTCATATTCCAAAATAATCTGTGTACATAGTTCCAGCAATATAGTTTTAATGTAATTTAATCAGATTTTTAAGCACCCAATTGGGTCTTTCGAGCTGTGCATTTAATCAGATTTACTCTTCTGCGTAAATATCCAGAACATAATAGATGCATTTATTTGTTGTTAATTGATAATTATTTTTTTTACCAAAAAAAAAAATAATAGATGCATTTGTTAAACTATTCTACTGTGTATTGAATGACACAGGTACGTACACTGATCTTTAATTTGTAGGGATCATTTTGCGAAACTCTATCAGTTATTTTTTTCTACTTTATATTTATAAGTTTTATTTTACACTAAATTTTAGTTTTTGATAGAAGTTACGAAGATAACTAGTAGCAAATNAACTAATAATGTACAGTGACATTGCTTGCAGGGTCAAAGCGACTCTGCATCGAGCGTTGACTTACCAGGACTAGTTGGTTCTTCACCACCGTCATGGAAAAGCCCTTCTACAGATGGGAAAGAGGAGGAGGAGGAAGTGGAGATTAGTGAATGGGTTGACAAGCACGAAGACGAGATCAAGAGATCACAAACACAGCTAGTCTTGGGCCTCGTATATGTACTTTAGGCCCATTAGGTTTTCGCGGTTAAACCGTCATTCAGTTATGTATATAAACCTGTTGTACGACGTTAAACAACAATAAGAAAGCTTATTCTCTTTATTGATATGGTATCAGAGCAAATCCTGAAACCCTAGTTTGGCTTTCTTTCTGAAATTTATTCCATCGTTTTTTTTTTTTCCCTCAAAGTTAGAGCTTCTTTTCTGCTCGAGCTTTCTTCTGTTTTTTTTTTGATTTTGTAACTTACAAACATGAGTACGGAAGTCGTATCTGCGGCACGCGCTGGTGATTCCACCGCTGTCACGCCTTTTGCATTGTTCCCGTCTGATAATCCAGGATCAATGATCACTTCGGTACTGTTAACCGGAGACAATTACAATGAATGGTCTTTGGAGATGCTCAATGCTCTCCGCGCGAAGAAGAAAACAGGGTTCATTGATGGCTCGATTGCCAAACCTGTGACTGTTGGAGCTGATTTAGAGTCTTGGATGTCTGTGAACTCCATGGTGGTCGGCTGGTTAAGAACGTCGATCACACCTCGTGTACGCTCGACGGTTTCGTTCATCACCAATGCACATGATTTGTGGGAGAACCTGAAGAAAAGGTTTTCGGTTGGAAACAGAGTCCGTGTTCATCATCTTCGTGCTCAGCTGGCTTCGTGTCGTCAAGAAGGAGAACCCGTGAGTGATTATTACGGAAGAATGGCGATCATGTGGGATGAGCTCTACACATACAAACCCATTCCTGAATGTACGTGTGGAGCATCATCAAAGCTTGCAAAGGAAAGAGAAGAGGAGAAAGTTGATCAGTTTGTGATGGGTCTCAACGAGTCGCGATTTGCCAATGTGATTAATGCAATCGTTGACTCTGATCCTCCACCCGATCTGGAGCAGGTTTATGCGCGTGTGGTCCGTGAAGAACAACGACTGCACACAGCCAAAAGTCGTGAACAAACATCTGAGGCAGTTGGATTCGCAACACGAAGAGATTCCCAACTTGATGTCTTTACTCGACGCGAGTCGGGAGGTAACTCAGGTTTTGATCCACGTGGTGATTCAGCTGGTTCTAGAAACAGAGACCGGTTGCTCTGTTCTCACTGTGGGCGTTCAGGTCATGAAAAAGAATTTTGTTGGAAGCTTACCGGCTATCCCGAATGGGTGACTGAGAGGAATGCGCGTAACACTGGCCGAGGTTCGACTCGGGGTGGTCGCGGTGGTTCGACGGCAGTTAAAGGACGTGCAACAGCAAATGTTGCCAACGCTACTTCTCCACACTCCTCTGTTTTTCCCGACTTGACAGCAGAGCAATGGAGGGCAATCAGTCTAATGGCGCAACAGAAAACAGAGTATGCATCAAAGGACAAGCTCTCTGGTAAGCTTTCTGGTGACATAATCATAGACACAGGAGCTTCTCATCACATGACGGGGGATCGATCGCTTCTTGTCAATATTATCGACACATTACCTTGTTTGGTGGGTTTTGCCGATGGTAGCAAAACTTATTCGTCTAGCATGGGCACCTTGCCTATAACGGATATGGTGTCCCTTCACAATGTTCTTTATGTTCCAGATCTCAACTGCTCTTTGATTTCTGTATCTAAGCTCCTGAAGAAACTAAAGAACTGTTGTGCTTTGTTTACTGATACTTTGTGTATTGTTCAGGACCGTTTCACGAGGACCCTGATTGGAGCCGGTGAAGAACGGGATGGAGTGTATTATCTAACGGATGTGGCATCAGTTCGCGTCAACAGAGTAGGAGCAGTGTTTGATCAGACTTTGTGGCACAAACGATTGGGACATCCATCGTTTTCAGTTTTTTCATCTTTACCTTTTGATATTTCAAACTCGTCTAACCCGAGTCCTTGTGACGTTTGTTATCGGGCTAAACAGACAAGAGAGGTTTTTTTTGATAGTTCCAATAAAACGAAAGCATGTTTTGAATTGATACATGTTGATGTTTGGGGTCCATACAGAACTCCCTCTTCGATTGGGGCTGTTTATTTTCTTACCATCGTCGACGATTTCTCGAGATCAGTGTGGCTTCATTTGCTTAGCGAAAAGTCTGAAGTTCGTCGTGTCTTACAGAACTTTTGCGCCTACACTACAAATCAATTTGGTCTGAGTGTTAAAACCGTACGCAGTGATAATGGCACAGAATTCATGTGCTTGGGATCGTTCTTTCAGCAAGAAGGTATACTTCACCAAACTTCCTGCGTTGGCACGCCCCAACAGAACGGAAGAGTAGAACGCAAACACAGACATATCCTAAATGTTGCTCGATCATTACTTTTTCAAGCAAGCTTACCTACCAAGTTTTGGGGCGAGGCTATCCTCACAGCTGCTCATCTCATTAATCTCACGCCAACTCCAGTTCTCAAAGGTCTTACTCCACACGAAGTACTTTTTGGGAAGAAACCAAGTTATGAACACATCCGCGTGTTTGGATCAGCATGTTACACTCATCTTAGATCTCGTGACAAGGACAAATTTGGTCCACGTAGTCGCAATTGCGTGTTTATGGGATATCCCTTTGGAAAGAAGGGGTGGAAAGTTTACGATTTGGAGACTGAAGAATTTTTGGTGTCTCGTGATGTAATATTCCGAGAAGATATTTTCCCCTTTGCAACAGAAGTTGTTGCTACTGATCCTGTCGTCATTCCACACTTCGTCGATGAAGACTGGTGCCTCTCTCCCACTACTCTAGACAGGGGGAGCTTGGGTGTAATCGTTGACGCCGATACTCCAGCTCAAGCTGATACACTTGTCCCAGCAGCTGATCCAGTTGTTGTCACTACGGAGGCACAACCCGCTATCACTGAGATCGCAAATACCGAACACACTGATAATGCAGACCATACTCCAGTTGATACATTACCGACTATTGGTTCTGACACAGCACTTGAGGGTGCATCTACTTCTATTCCTCTAGGACGGGGTCACAGGACAAAGACGGCTCCAAAGCCACTTTCAGATTATTTGCTCTATAACATCCGCTGCACTGATAATACACTTCCAGCTCCTGTTCACTCCGACTCCACTCCTACGTCCTCGGCATTGGTCTCAGGTAACAACCCGTATCCTCTTGAGAATTACATTTCTGATGCTGCGTTTTCCCCAGGCCATCAAGCTTTCCTCGCTGCAATTCTCGCTGGTGTAGAACCTAAAAGCTACAAAGAAGCATTGCAAGATAAAATTTGGCGAGATGCCATGGTTCACGAAATTGACGCTTTTGAACTTAACAAAACTTACAGTGTTGTTGATCTTCCTGAAGGAAAAGAGGCACTTGACAACCACTGGGTATACAAGTACAAATACAGAGCCGATGGCACAATCGAAAGGCCTAAGGCTCGTCTGGTCGTCCGTGGAAATCATCAGATAGAAGGAGAGGATTACACTGAGACGTTTGCACCGGTTGTCAAAATGACTACACTTCGTTGTCTTCTTAAAATCATTGCAGTTCACAAGTGGGAAATGCATCAAATGGATGTTCACAATGCTTTCTTACATGGTGATCTTGAAGAAGAAGTCTATATGAAGCTTCCATTGGGGTTTCGACACACGGAACCAAATAAGGTTTGTCGCTTGCATAAATCGCTTTACGGTCTCAAGCAGGCTCCAAGATGCTGGTTCACAAAGCTTGCAACATCTTTAAAAGAATATGGTTTTCTTCAGTCCTATTCTGATTACTCCCTTTTCGCATACACTCGTGAGGATGTTGAAATGCGTGTGCTCGTCTACGTTGATGACTTGTTGATCTGTGGTAACAACTCGGCTGCGTTATCTACCTTTAAGGAATATTTGGGTACTTGGTTCCACATGAAGGATCTCGGCAAACTGAAATATTTTCTAGGACTTGAGGTTGCTCGAAATGATGAAGGCATATTTTTATCACAACGAAAATATACTCTTGAGATTATTCAAGAAACGGGTATGCTTGGTTCCAAACCTGTTAACTTTCCAATGGAGCAGAACCATAAACTCGCCTCTGATGAAAGCCCTCTCCTGCCGAATCCATCAAGTTATCGTCGTTTACTTGGGCGCCTTATCTATCTTCTCATAACAAGACCGGACTTGTCTTACTCGGTCCATATGCTTTCTCAGTTTATGCAGGCTCCTCGTGAAGCACATTGGGAGGCGGCTTTGCGCATTGTTCGTTTCTTGAAGAACACGGCTGGACAAGGAATTTTGTTTCGATCGGACACAGACCTTACTCTCACTGTTTATTGTGATTCAGACTGGGGTGACTGCCCATTGTCGCGCCGCTCTTTAAGTGCATATGTGACGTTGCTTGGTGGTTCTCCAGTATCATGGAAAACCAAGAAACAAGATACAGTAGCACGCTCTTCGGCTGAAGCCGAATACCGCGCCATGAGAAAGGCTCTTGATGAGATCTTGTCTCTTCGACAATTACTTGAGGAACTTGGTTTTCCCCAGACACAGTCGATTAATCTTTTTTGCGATAGTCAAGCTGCGATACACATAGCTGCAAACCCCGTGTTCCATGAACGAACCAAACATATTGAGAAAGACTGTCATGCAGTTCGTGATGCTGTTTTGGATGGTACCATCTCGACAATACATGTTCGTACTACTGACCAATTAGCTGATCTACTCACAAAAGCTCTTGGTCGTCAACAGTTTCAACGTTTAGTGTCCAAGTTGAGCATTATTAATCTCCATGCTCCAACTTGAGGGGGAGTCTTGGGCCTCGTATATGNGATGGTACCATCTCGACAATACATGTTCGTACTACTGACCAATTAGCTGATCTACTCACAAAAGCTCTTGGTCGTCAACAGTTTCAACGTTTAGTGTCCAAGTTGAGCATTATTAATCTCCATGCTCCAACTTGAGGGGGAGTCTTGGGCCTCGTATATGTACTTTAGGCCCATTAGGTTTTCGCGGTTAAACCGTCATTCAGTTATGTATATAAACCTGTTGTACGACGTTAAACAATAACAAGAAAGCTTATTCTCTTTATTGATAATAACCCGATCATCCCACCTACCATCGGCAATAAGAGACATACTTTTTAGGGTTGCATATCGTAATTCTCATCCCACTTTCCTTTTAGTACGTACCCTCGTACATCAATATTGCATATTTTTACCTTTTATATATATGTATATAAACTGCATATGTTCACACATATATATGTTTATAAATATGCTTCACATTATAGGGGTATCTCCAATTATTTTTTTCATATTTTCCATCAAATGAGGTGAATTTAAAGTGCGATTGAATTTTGCTTTAAATAGTTTTCACATTCTTTCCCTCAAAAAATTCTATGTATACCCTATTATTAATACTCCCTCCGTTTCAAATTATTTATCGTTTTGGAGTAGAATTTTTGTTTCAAAATAAGTATCATTTTCGATCATCCTAATTCTCACCCCACTTTCCTTTTAGTACCCTCGTACATCAGTATTGCATATTTTTACTTTTTATATATATATAAACTGCATACGTTCACACATATATATGTTTATAAATATGCTTCACATTATAGGGGTGTCTCCAATTATTTCTTTCATATTTTCCATCAAATGAGGTAAATTTAAAGTGCGATTGAATTTTGCTTTAAATAGTTTTCACATTCTTTCCCTCAAAAAATTCTAAGTATACCCTATTATTAATACATATTATTAATATAATAATCTTTTTACTTAAAAATTAATAAATTTATCTAACTATAATTTTATCCTAATTAAATTTTAATTATTTACATAAGCTTAGTTACATACGCTCACACATATATATGACAATTTTAAAAGTTAAAAATTAATTGAAAACATTTCTTCCAATTCAAAAACAATTGAGAGATTTTGTCACTAAACCCCTAAAGTATATAATGGTTTAAATGAACTCATAATTGTATTAGTGAAAATAAGAATAATTTCATTAAGTATAAAACACAGATAATAATATTTTTACTTATATAACAATACTATATAAAAATTATGATTTAGTTTTTGGGGCCTTTAATTCTTTAATAGAAAAGTTCAAAAGTAAAATAAAGTCGTTAATAGTATTCATTCAGATTTGAAAAAATACTATTTGTTCTCTCAAATTTCTTTTAAAACGATGCACTATTTTTTCAGTTTATATTTTTTTTTTCAGAATAAAGGATCGTTGGAGATAATCTTAAGAGGTTTAATTATTGACAGATAATTTTAAAAATATTTTTTCTTTGAGATTTCATAATTACTGGTTTAGTTATTTTTTAAAAATATTAGTAAAATATTTTATTATTAGTTTAAAGATTTTAAATTTATTTTTTATTAAAAAAATTAGATTGACTTAATTTTGTAATTCTGTTAAATTTGCTTGTTAGCAAGATGTTAGTTATTTATAATTATATAAATGCTACGTATACTCATAAAAATTCTTAAAATCTATGTATTGAAAAGTAATGCACACAAACACAAACATTTGATATAACATCTTAAAATTTTAAGTGAAATAGTGAATTTTCAAAAGAAAATCATTGAAAAGTGGTGCATGAACAATTGGTGACAATTGAAACTTTTAAAAATTTCTTTTGTTAAATTAAATATAGCTCTCAATAGTTACCCAAAAGTTTATTTTCCTAATAGTCACACGAAACTTTTGTCGATTCCCGTATCTTTTAATTATGATAAATAGTTTATTATCAGGCATTACTTAGGCCTAACATTAGTGCATCATTGTCAGAAAAGAAACCGTGTAAGTTTCTTAAAATATGAAAATATTATTTTTTTAATTATATAATTACACCTTACTTTTAAACAGTTGAACATGTACTTATTTGAATAATATGTGAAATATTAATTTTACAAATATTTGAATTTCTTTTAAATGAGAACTTTCTCTTACATTTACTTTATTATTATTTTATTTCAATTGTGAGATTTATATGAGAATTTGAGATTTTAGCTTCCTATTAAAATATCTTATTTTCTCAAGGTTTTAAAAACAAATTAGCCTTACCTCTTTTCTGAAAATAAAAATTGGCCGAGCTCTAACATTGTGCTTTAGCTAGGTATAAAGATTAGGGAAGCGATATAAGTGAATTTTTAAATCAAGCTGTTTTCTTATGATTTTTTTTACGTTGACCTAGAAGATGTAAATNCAGCTAGATAAGAGAGTGTCTAGCTTGAAACGTGAACCACTATCACGTGCCGTAGAGAGCAAGAAAAGCAATGTGGTAGATAAAGGGTTTGAGGTGAGGAAGATACCATACGAAGAAGAAGCTAACGAGTCAGACGAAACCGCGACAAGCGATGGGTCTGAGCCGTCTAACATGATGTGGCAGTTGAATGTTCAAGTGAACGTGCCTAGAGCAGCTGCTTCCTCTAATGGCTCTTCGGGTTCAACAACTAAGCTAAAGAAGAGTCTAACTAAAACCAAGTGAGTTTTTTTTATCTTCTATATTTTGTAAATAATATTTTGGAATGTTTTTGTTGTTATTGTTGCTAATATGTTGATGATGATCTCAGGAGTATGATACCTTCGCTTATTCCAGCGCCTACGAGGAGACTATCACTTGGAGCAAATAGCTCACCAGGACAAACTTCATCCTCAAGGCAGAGTAGTAGTAACACTATAGTTGCGAAGAAGAGACAGAATCCCAAGTAGTGATAAATGAAAATCAAAGGTGTTACAGATGGGCTTTTTGTTTTGGTTTTGGCGAGCCCATTCATATGTGGTGGTCATATATATATGTATACATGCCATATACGAAGAGTAGGAATACGTGGGGATCATAGGTTATATACTTGGATATGTTTTTTTGTTTGTTTTGGGTGGCATTTTGTAGAGACAAAAAAAAAATTGTGTTCATTCTAAGGAGTTTTCTTGTATTTCTTTGATTGTAACTTGTGATTGATTGTCAAATATATTGTATACTACTCGTACTTCTCAACACATGGAAAAAAACTAATACGCATTTTAAGTTTTTAACCATGAAACGACCATTTATTTTTTTTGGTTAAATTATTATTATTATTATTATTATTATTATTATTATTATTATTATTATTATTATTATTATTAATATTATTAATATTATTATTATTATTATTATTATTATTATTATTTTCACAAAATAATAAATATCCGGTGTCAGGTTATGTAACTTAAGCTAATATGGGTTTGTAAATGCATTTTATAAAAGTGACAAATTTGTAAAAAAAAGTTGAAAGTTTGAAAAAAAATTTGTAAATAATGTACGCAATTTATTCAAAAATGATTAGTATACTTTTAATTGATTAGTGGCGGTTTGACTCTAAATTGGATGTGATGTAAAACTGCTCCAAGTAAAAATAGTCAAAACCTAAAAGAAAACAAAATTGAAAAAAATGGATTGGGTTGTCACTTTTAGGGGTAGTTTCGTCATTCAAAGGATAAAATTAGCTGGCTCGAACACCCGCGTCGCTTTTTTTCTTGCCCAATCTGAGAAAGAAGAAATCACTCACACACAAAAAAAAAAATCTGCGGCAACTTCTTCGTCTCTCTTCTTCTGTTGTTAACGCGTTTACAGGCTGATAATTTCCCATTTCGATTTGCTGACGACGGCTTCCCGGAGAATCAGCAAGGAACTCAGCATTATTATTATTATTTATTTTGAGCTAATTTTTCTGCTAGATCTATTCTGTCTCTTTACTACTGAGATTTCTTCTTTCTCTTTGGTGAGTTTCATCGTTTCTAGTTTTCGTTTACTGATTCTGCTGTTCCCTTGTTCGATTCCACTTCAGTATATCTTCCTGCATATTGAAGATTAGCCTAAATGCAGGAGCTTTTTGTGAATTTCGTAGATTAGGGTTTATTTCATCCATTTATTTTGGTTGATTTAATATAAATTGGACTCAGTGATGTTTGATTCTACTAAAGAATGTGTCTTTTTCATGAACAAGATTCTTTTTTTTTTTTGTTGCAGTCAATGCTGAAGGATTAAGGCTAAGTAAGATGAGCCCGTCAAAAGCAGCATCGAGGACGAAACAATCACTTGTTCCTCTTGCAACCCTCATTGGTAGGGAGCTGAGGAGCGAGAAGCTAGAGAAACCTTTACTCGTTTATGGCCAAGCTGCTCTCGCTAAGAAAGGTGAAGACTTCTTTCTGATTAAAACCGATTGTGAGAGGATTCCTGGTGATCCTTCCTCCGCCTTTTCTGTTTTCGGGGTAAAGTTCTTCTCTTTAATTTTTTGGCATTCACTTTGTGTTAGCCTTCTCAAACTCAAAGGTTGTACCTTTTTTGGTTTTGTTTGTAGATATTTGATGGTCATAATGGTAACTCAGCTGCTATATATACTAAGGAACATCTTCTGGACAATGTGGTGAGTGCTATTCCTCAAGGTGCAACTAGGGAAGAGTGGCTTCAAGCTCTTCCTAGGGCTCTTGTTGCAGGCTTTGTCAAAACCGACATTGAATTTCAGCAGAAAGGTCCAGCTCATTTCTCTTTCATGTTCTTTTTTCGAGCATCTTCTAACTGTTTTAGGATTTGTTGTGTTCACAGGGGAAACTTCTGGAACGACGGTGACATTTGTTATAATTGATGGTTGGACTATCACTGTCGGTTCTGTTGGTGACTCGCGCTGCATATTAGACACCCAAGGTGGTGTGGTTTCTCTATTGACTGTCGATCACAGGCTGGAAGAGAATGTTGAAGAGAGAGAACGCGTAACTGCCAGTGGGGGTGAGGTCGGGAGGCTCAATGTTTTTGGTGGCAATGAGGTATGCCCATGTACACTAAATTTCTGTGACTGCTTCATTGTGTTTTTGGCCTGTGGTGGAGTTGTAATGTGTGACACCTCTTTGTTATTTATCTGCTTTCGTTTCGATGACGTTATAGGTCGGCCCTCTTCGATGCTGGCCTGGTGGTTTGTGTCTTTCGAGATCCATTGGTGATACCGATGTGGGAGAATATATTGTCCCAATACCGCATGTTAAGCAAGTGAAAGTAAGTCCCCTTCCCCTTGGTGCATTTTTCATCAATGCTTTTTTGACACTGAACTAAGTGTTGTTTTGTCACCTGTACATTCAGCTATCAGATGCTGGAGGGAGACTCATTATAGCTTCAGATGGTATATGGGATATACTGTCTTCTGATATGGCTGCCAAAGCTTGCCGTGGTTTATCTGCCGAGCTTGCTGCTAAACTTGTTGTTAAGGTTTGGTCACCAACCCCATTGACTAAAAATTTTCTACAGTGTACATCCTCCGGCTAGATTCTTCTTAAACTCTGAATCATATGTTTGTTTTCCAGGAAGCATTGCGAACAAAAGGGTTGAAGGATGATACTACTTGTGTAGTTGTTGACATAGTTCCATCTGATCATCTTACCTTGGCTCCAACGCCCAGAAAGAAGCAGAACACATTCACTGCATTTCTTTCTAGGAAAAAGCATTCGGATACCAACAACAAGAACGGGAACAAGCTTTCTTCAGTTGGAGTTGAAGAATTGTTTGAAGAAGGTTCTGCTATGCTTGCAGATAGGTAAAATCCTGTAGCGAGGAATTGATATTGCCAGACTCTTATCCAACCTGTTTAGTAAATAGTAACTGAGAGTTTCAGATACTGACAATCATTCTTGTCTTTGTTCTGTGTTTGGCAAAATGCAGATTGGGAAAGGATCTTCCCTCGAATACGGACACTGGGCTCTTAAAGTGCGCTGTATGTCAAATAGATCAATCTCCAGGTGAAGTTCTATCAAGCAACGAGGCTGCTATCATCTCCTCAGCTTCTAAGCGATGGGAAGGTCCCTTCCTATGCACAATATGCAAGAAAAAGAAAGACGCCATGGAAGGAAAAAGACCAAGCAAAGGTTCAGTGACCACTTGAAACCACATTCCCCTTGAAAGAAACCATAATATCTGGTAAGAAAGTGTGCATGTATCTCTTTTGTTTTTTTAAATCTTACCTACATCCGGTGTGTTGTGAGAGAGCCTGGTTTTGTGTTCTTATCCCAGGCATTGATTGGAGAAGTAGCATTAATAGTAGAAGTTGATGCAAAATGTTATGTAGAGAATAGACCCAATTCTTCTTATCCATTGTTTAAAATATGCATGGTTTATGTTATTTGGCTCTATGCTGACCATTTACCTTGATAGATGTGTTTTTTTTTATCGTGACTTGCTAATATATTAACATGGCTTTCCAAGTTGTAAGTAGAATTAATATCTGGTTACTGCGCCACCCATTCATTGAGGTTTGTTTAGGTCCCTTTCCCCCTCTGGTGATATGAGTGAGCCAGTGTGGCCCTGAAAATACTCCATGTAAGTCGATGCCGCCAGAAAAAGAGTAGAGAAAATTCAATAAAATGGCAAAAACACATACCACTAGTAAATTGTACTTTACCAAAACAACCAGATTTTTTTCCAAACAATGTGTAAAGATGTTTAATCTTTGTTAGGAACTTAAAAAAAGAGATATTCCAACAGAACTAGTGATGTAAACCAAAAACTTAAAATACTGAACACATGCTATATTTTCAGAGTACAAAAACCAGGTGATATTTGTCGGAAATCAAGGTCGAAAGAAATGCTTCATTGGACAAAAACTAGAAAGCTGGTAGATAACTGCATTTTGCAGAATGACACATACCACAAAACCTCAAATATTATGTTGTCAGATAACAAACTTCTTTTCTTGACCAAAAACCACCAAACCTTTTGTCAAGGCAATATCTGCAATTTAAAGAAAATGGGCCACTGGGTCCATCATGGGCACTATATAGTAATGATTCATCGGTCACCCTGCTATACACAAAACATATGTACTTGAGAAACAGAGCAGCAACAATCTTATTCTCTCTGTATTTTTTTCCTTTTGTAATATTCAAGAAAGGATGATGATGTTACCAGAAGCATGCATAGCTAATATTCTCTCCTTCACAACTCCGGCTGATACATTCTCGTCGGCTTCTGTCTCGTTAGTTTTCCAGCTCGCCGGAGACTCTGATTTCGTCTGGGAGAAGTTTCTACCTTCCGGTTACAGCCACGTCATCTCTAGATTTACTCATCCGAACCTCTCCTCTAAAAAGGAGCTCTATAGATGTCTCTGTGAATCAGTTCTCATCGATAATGGCAGAAAGGTTCCCTCCATCATTACAATAGTATTACTTTTTTTTTTATATAAAAGTGCTTTTCTTGACTTGTGTGTAATGTTACAATCTCAGATATTCAAGATTGATAAGCTATCTGGGAAGATAACGTATGTTCTGTCGGCAAGAGATCTTTCCATAACTTGGAGCGATCAACGACATTACTGGTCTTGGAGCCATCGATCAGATTCAAGGTCATTTTCTATATTAATAATAACACTTTTATTGTTAAGCATGCAAAACGAGTTGATTATAATTTTTTAAAAATTTCATAATAGATTTTCAGAAGCGGTCCAACTTATAATGACGGACTGGTTAGAAATAACCGGAAAAATCAAGACCGGAGCATTATCTCCGAACACGAGTTACGGAGCTTATCTTGTCATGAAAGTGACGGAAAGAGCATATGGACTCGACCTAGTTCCAGCCGAGACTTGGGTCAAAGTGGGAAACGATGAAAAGAAAACAAATACAAGTTATCTAAGTTGCTTGGATGACAAGAAACAGTTAATGGAGCGGTTGTTTTACGGACATAGAGAACAGAGGATGGCCACGAAAGAACTGAGAGTTAGAGGCGATGGGTGGATGGAGATAGAGCTCGGTGAGTTCGAGACAGGAGGCAAAGGTGACGAGAATGACGACAAAGAGGTTGTTATGAGTTTAACCGAAGTTAAAGGTTATCAGTTGAAGGGTGGGATTGTAATTGATGGGATTGAAGTTAGGCCTAAACCCCAAAAATGAGTGCCAAATATTTTGGTTGAAGGAAGTTATGTGTTGGTCAGTGATACAACTGATTGAATCAATTCATTATTATTTAAATAATTTGAATTTAGAGTCTTATTTGAATATATGACAGGAAAAATAAAGAATAAAACCCACGAAATGGTCAAGTCTTTTGGTTCGCAATCGCATGGCGAATTATTGTAACATAAAAAGTTCATTTCGTTGACATGTTTGGTTTGCATGGCAAATTATTTAAACATATTTTCATACAGAATATTATTTAAACATATAACCTTTAGCATCCTCGAGTCAGAAACGACAAAACTAATATCCATATATTCAATAAGAAGGCTTTGTTTAACCAACCAATAAGTGAAGAATCAGAGAGAAGATGTACAATTTAAACAAATATTTCTGATTTTATGAAAGTTATTTGCAAAAGTTAATAAATAAAAAGGAGAAGACGTGTGGTTTGTGTATGTTTAACCAATGAGTTCATGATGTGAGCAAATGTCGTCATTTTTTCGCATTATCTGAGGATGAGGACATTTTTTCGCATAAAAAAATTATTATTCATGATATTGTGCAAGCACATGAATGTCTGTACTATTAAACAACGCCTAATAACTAATTAGTAGGCACATTATGTTCCTAAGTAGCTGTCATCATTATACGTCTACTAGTTCTTTTCAATAACTTCGATATGCATTATTATTTTACGAGATTAAAACTTGGATGATCATATTATAACAGCACTAATTACAAACTATTACGTCACAAATTATCTGATAGCTGTTTGATTAGGATGTTCGGTTAGGTACCTTTACCAAAATAATTAGAAACTGTAACCTTAGCTTAGGTTGATAATGCTCTCTCATAAAACAAAACATCAAAATATTTGAAAACGGAAGCTAAGGTTGATTCGGACAAAAGCTCCATAAGTTTAGAGGCATAAAAAATGAGATCATAATATCTCTCTCCCCTGCCGATAGTGATCCACATGACATCTGCATGCTCCTTCAATCAATCTAGCCGTTCCATCTGCAGACAACATCAAACAAACATGCAATACACATTTTATAAACGTTTGCTTTGTGTTCTTCAAAAATCGATTAAACACAAGTCATTGATCTGATGCAAGAGGGAATTAGTACCTTCCAGAGGCCGTCGTTGAGGTAATGCATGTTGTCCACTCCGATTCCTTTGTTGATACTCTTACTGTGAACAAACACAAGCAAAACCAAATAAGACTTGTAACAACACAACAAAAAAAAGACCACCGAGTCAGAAAACATTTCTACTAAACTAGCGCAGAGAACGAAAATTTAACTTACATGTCATTGGCTGACATTTTGGTGAAGCCTATTGCTAAGGCATGTTGCTTTCCTTCTGCATATATGGCCTAAACATACACAGATTCATAAGTAAAAAAACAATACAGTTTCGTGTTTTTTTTTTTGGTGTGTGTGTTCATTACCACTGGCCTTTCTGCGTCAACTTCTTCATCCAGAACGCCTCCAGGGGATGTAAGACCAGGACACATTATGTTTGCACCAGAGAAAACAAACTTTATTGCACCTCTATCAACTTGAAACCTCTTCATTATATCTGGGTCTGCAAAACTCCAAACATTCAAGTACCAAGTTGACTCTATGTGAAAGTTACAGGAACGCAATGTTTTCAAGAACATTGTTTACTCTTCCGCTAACAGCATATACTATGGCTAACCAACCATACATGGACCTCTGTATATAATTCAGTGGCATGAGCAAATCAAAGGAAAACAATAGCTTACAGAAACCAAAACTTCCTAAATTCCAAAAAAAAACAAAGAACTTTCTAAAGATGCCAGCATACTATTAACTCTATATCCAGTATTTAAACAAGGCAGTGTCTACTGAAGACTATAGTACAACTGACAGGAGATTATAACATTTGTTAGAATAAAAACCCAAAATGTTATAATGTGATAAGGAAATCATAAAGCATGGAAGGTGTGAAGAAAGAGTGAGGTTACATTGATGAAGAAGCCGCAGTGTTGGCATGTATGGCCCATCACGGATACAGAAGAAGAGGGGCACATTGTTGACAACAACTAGGGTAAGATGGTTTGGACTGCACGAGAGATACAGTCAGTAATACTGCAAGTGGATAAAGAAAGTTCAGTAAACGTAGCACTGATGTATAAGATTGCTAGTTTACGAACCACTTGACTACAATGAGAGGAGACTTTTTGGGAAGTAGATCCTCCAACACTGTTTCAAGTCCCGGGTACTGCAACATTTAGATAAACATTTTTATATTCCAACAAACTACATATAATCATAAGTCTGGATAAAATACAGATAACACAACAGGCATACCTCATCTTGAATGCCCTGTCGAATCCTACGTTGAACTGAAGCCTTTACTTGGTTTTGTGATGAAATCTCCTCCAAAGAAAACCTAAGTTAAACACAGTTAACATATCGAACACAAAATGGTATTATAAATATATCCAAAAGCCTGTTCAAGTAAAAGACTCTCATAAAGAACACTAAAACTTGACTGGAGTAAAGAAATCAACTTTTAGACAAAGACTCAATAGGAAAGTGTAAGCATGCTACTGGAGGTGGATAAACACATAATGGAGAAGGATTCAAGCTAAATCAACTGAATATCAGAGGAGAAGACAAACTAATGAAAAAGGCAGGAAATTTAATGAAGTTTATATTGAAATTTGAAATTATAAGAACTTTATAAAAATGGTTGATAAGAGAAGAGAGATGCTTACTTCTTGAACATGATGGATGAAAGGTTATGTCTTTGTTAATTTTACGAGATTGTTCGATGCTGCAGCTGCAAATGACCTGTGAGAGAACAATGGCAGTTGATGATGGANAATGGAGATTTGTCCGAACATAACTCAACAAGTAATTGGACAGGATTTGTCCTAGCAGAAGAACATACCGAGTGAGAGAGATCGGATACGGTGTCACTTAGACAGAGACGGAGGAGGAACTGATCCTCCAGTTAAACGACGATTCAAAGGCAGTGTAGCTGAGCCGGTAACGTAAAATCTCCCCAAGTGTGCCCGTTTCAACTAAAACGACTGTGTTTTGAGATGACCTAGGAAACGAACGAAAGACCCGCTGGTTTGGATCCGGTTGGGTAAAGCCCAGATTCGGTATGGCTCGATAAGATTAGCCCGAGACAACCCAACTTCTTTAGGCTTGTAGAAATCAATAATGGGCTGATTATAACAATCTCCATGTCAAGATATTTGATCCAACGGCTGAGAGAGCTGGATGTAGGATTTCACTTTACACGTGGTCGCAGAAGAAAAGTCTGCAATTACGAAATCTCTCATATAACTGGGCCGGTAACTGGGCCGGTAACTGGGCCTATACATTAAAACGTGGGTCAACCCGAAAACCGGACCCATTATTTCATCTCTCCCACTCCCAGAGCATCGCTAAATCCTCTGGTATCCATTCTCCAACGAGTCCATTCTACTCGAGCTTTCGTCTCCACAGGAGCTCTTTGACCATGGCGTCTTGCTTGCAAGCATCCATGAATTCTCTGCTTCCACGCTCTTCTTCTCTCTCTGTGAATTCATCCGGGAGGAGAAACTCGAAGGCCTTTCGCGTTAAAGCCGCTGCCAAAATCCCTATGCCTCCGATTAACCCTAACGATCCATTTCTCTCGAAGCTCGCTTCCGTTGCCGCCCAATCTCCGGAGAAACTTCTCGCTCGGCCGTTAAACGCTGATACGCCGCCGTATCTTGACATCTTCGATTCCCCTCAGCTCATGTCTTCGCCTGCTCAGGTTGAACTCATCTCTTCCAATTCCAATCCCTAGATGATGGATTCCTAAGGCTATTTGCGTGTAGTTTAATCGTCAGCTATCCTTATCTTCGTTATGTTCTTGAGTTTGGAAGATTAACGTGATTTGATGAGTTTGATAGTCTCTACATAGTTTGATTCATATCTGGTGACGGAATCTTGATGGTTTGAAATTAGGTTGAAAGATCAGTGGCTTATAACGAGCACAGGCCAAGAACTCCTCCACCAGACTTACCTTCTATGCTTCTTGACGGGAGAATTGTTTACATTGGAATGCCTGTAAGTGATTCTTAGTGGGGACTAACTGTGTAGATTGAGACTAGTGTTGTGGTACTGATTGAATTTCATGTGTTTTTGTTCTCAGCTGGTGCCGGCGGTTACAGAGCTGGTTGTGGCAGAGCTGATGTATCTTCAGTGGCTGGATCCCAAGGAGCCTATATACATTTACATCAACTCCACAGGGACCACTCGTGATGATGGCGAGACTGTGAGTTTTTGAACACTTTGTGAATGATTTAAGACTCTTTTTCTTAGGATGTCTAATTTTGGTGAACGATGTTGACTGAACAGGTTGGAATGGAATCAGAAGGCTTTGCGATCTATGATTCTTTGATGCAACTTAAAAACGAGGTAACGTTTAATCTTTAAACTGCTCGTGAAATGCAAGCATATAATTAACAGACTTGAACAGTTTTATTTTGTCTCGGAAGTGTTTTTGTGTGAGCAGGTTGGTTCTTACTTGTGCAGGTACATACGGTTTGTGTGGGAGCAGCCATAGGTCACGCATGTTTGTTACTTTCAGCGGGAACAAAGGGTAAAAGGTTTATGATGCCACATTCCAAAGGTAATATATATGAGTGTATTCTGGTTGACTGGATTGCTCACTCTTGATAATCAAGAGATTCTCAAATGTTTGAACCGATATGTTGCAGCAATGATCCAACAGCCTCGTGTTCCTTCTTCTGGGTTGATGCCTGCCAGTGATGTCCTGATTCGTGCCAAAGAGGTTTGTTGTTCCCTCTGTACACTTTGTATCCTGGAAATCTAATTTCAGCTGAGATATTTTCATGATGGTTTGCTTATACGTTCATACATGTACTTCTCACTTGAGCATTTGGCTCGAGGTATTAACCTTTTATGTTTTGCTTATACGTACATCTCTCACATTCCTTGTTGCAATTACAGGTTATAACAAACAGGGATATACTTGTGGGGCTACTATCAAAGCACACTGGGAATGTGAGTGGGAGAAACATTTCTTTCGCTTCATAACTTTGAGTGGAGAAACTTTTTGGCTGATTAAAAATCGTTCTAACTTGTTATTTAGTCCGTGGAGACTGTGGCTAACGTGATGAGAAGGCCATATTACATGGATGCACCAAAAGCTAAAGAATTTGGGGTCATTGACAGGGTAAGTTTAGGTGCTTTAAAGTACTATGTGAGGCTATTTATTGATTCTTAATCAGAACGTTAGTCTTTGATATTAAATTAGATTTATCGTTGTGTTTTTTTTTCTTATAACTTGGTCTCCGTTGGACTGACACAAAAGTTTGTAACCTTTTGTCACAAGATTCTTTGGCGTGGTCAAGAAAAGATTATTGCGGACGTTGTGCCTTCAGAAGAGTTCGATAAGAATGCTGGGATTAGAAGCGCAGAACGAGTTTAGTTTCAAGTTCTATTGTCTCACATCTCTGTAAGTGACACGCTCAACACTTTATCACTACTAATGTATATGATTATTTCAAGAAAAAGGAAGTAGTCCTTAGTCAGCCATGACTAGCTAGCCAAACTATTCTTTCCGTCACCGCTTACCTTGCAACCGGTTTATGTTATAAGAGGGTTTGCAGAAAAAGTTAGCATCTAGCAGTCTGATAATTCATCTAAATCACCTGCAAATCTTAACATAGGTTGATTAGAAAATCTTATGGATATGGAAATGTTGGTTTCTTTTCCGTTTTGAACACACTATGACATTGTTTGCTTGAACTCCTCTTTTGCAGATTTCACTGGAGAACAACAAATAGAATTACAAGCTGATCAATTTCTCTTGGCTGCGCCTGCCTTGTTTTGAAACCACTTGGTAAATGTCAATCATGAGATCAGGAGAATCTTATTAAGATGATCTTCAAAAACCATGTGATGAATTTGTAATGTGTTTCAAAAGCCAAAGTAAATGTAATGTCGAACTCTCTTTTTTTGTTTTATCCCCTCCGATTTCAATGTTGGAAAATTTCAAACTGGTCTTTTTCAATTAGCTTTCTAGAATTTGCATTGTCGGTTTGACTCTGACCAGATTGAATTAACAATACGGTTCCTTAAAAACTTGATGTAATTACCTTCTTGATGGTATAGCTGCGTGATTGTTAACCCCCAGACCACACCAAAAAAAGCTCCGTTACCGGGAATCGAACCCGGGTCTCCTGGGTGAAAGCCAGATATCCTAACCGCTGGACGATAACGGACTTGTTGTTTGTTCATATATCATCATATATCACACAATATATTCAGAAAGCCAAACTCAGTTTGCTACTTCTTACTATAAGATATTGGATTTGCAATTGTTTATTTCATTGTTTTATGTTCTTGCTCTCTTTTTAAGGTTGCTAGGACAAATAAAAAATTAGGAATTAAAGAAAGTCTGTGTGAAATATATTTTGAGAGAGTATTTCGTTTTACACTTCTTTTGAAGTGCCAATGCTTTACTAGTGTTTTTAAAAATGATTATCAATGAGTTTAGTCATTCTATGAGGCAACATTATTCTCATACAAAGCAACAACATCAACTTCATCTTTTTTCATTATGAGAAAGCCAGAAACTAAAGACAAGAAGATAGAACTTGTTTACCTCTCAGAGGATCCACCAAAGAGAAAAACAAAGCAGCAGTTAACTAAGAAATTGAAAAGTTAAAACCATAAAGATAACACAAACCAAAAACTCAGAAATCACCCATATCACCCATATCTGCCATGTCATCAATTGCTTCACCAACAAGCAACCCACCCAATAACCCAGCTCCAAGTCCAAGCCCTAGACCCATTCCAGCTCCTCCGTTCTTCTTCGGTTTCTGCGGTTGACCACCATAAGCTTGCTGTTGCGGGTAACCATATGGACCCTGAGGCGGATATCCCGGATATCCATAACCTGGACCCTGTGGTGGATAACCCGGATAGCCTCCTTGAGGTGGATATCCACCTTGTTGCGGGTATGCACCGGGTGGCGGATACCCACCAGGCCCAGCTGGAGGATAACCACTCGGCCCACCAGGTGGCGGATATCCACCGGCCTGAGGGTAACCGTAAACACCGCCGTGCTTATCATCATGTCCTGGAGGTGGCGGGTATGCAGCCGGGGCGCCTTGTCCGGGCGGGTGCTGATCCATAGACTTATGGTCAACACTCGATGAGCCAGGCGCGTGAGGAACACTCGAAGACCCGAAAGTATACTTCTCACCAAACTTAAAAGAGAACTTAAGAGATCCTTTGGTCTTCCCATTAGGAAGCTTCACAGCATACGTCACCGTTTTCTCCTCCACGTCACCTTCCTTGTTCTTCTGATCCAAAAGCTCCTTCACCGGAACGCTAACCTCTCCGACAGGTTTATCACCAGCGATGGGACGATCAGCGATGATCTCGATGACAAGTGTGAGATGATTCTCACGCGCCGCGGAGTCGTCGACGGTGAGCTTCATCTGATGCTTCCATTTAGGCTTCGTCCCACAGTCTTTGTCCACCTTTGTCTTTTGCTTGGTCCTTGCGTCGCCGTTGAAGGAAACGACGGCGTATAGGTCTTGCTTGCCGATCAGCTGAATGTCTTTGAGATCCTCTGCGGATATTATCGTCAGATCCAACGGCCTACACTCCATGGTTTTAAAGAAGGGAAGATATAATTTTATTTTTTATGAAGAGAAAGTGTAACGATACATATATATAGGAAAGTAAAACTATACACTTATGTTAAGAGTCGGTTTTAAAAGAAGCAAAAGGTTTTACACACACGGGATGAACACGTAGAAGATAAATAACGCGTTTTTTCTATTTTTGGTATTAAGTTATTTTTTCTAGAATTAGTTATTTATTTCTTAATCCAAGTTTAATGTTAATTTGTCTAGAAGATAATCTAAACGTTTCGTGATAGTGGCATATGTGAACGTTTTAGATATTTGCTATATGGAATATATGATGATGGTTAATCTCATGCGTTTTAAGTGAAGACTGAAGATAACATTATCTTTAATCATGCTCTAACCATGCGAGTGTGATCAAATATAAATTACGTTTTGACGTACTGTTAACCAAAGTTGAATCTATTTGTTGGGAAGGATATTTACTTGTAACATGCTAGCTAGCTAGATGTTAATATTTTGAACTCAACACCATAATATAGCTCTCTCAAAGTTTCCAGACGCGAATTTGTTTTGTTTGCACTCCCTAACCTTTTTAAACTCATGAGTAGAAACTTTAGAAAAAAAATGAAGTAAAGAGAAAGGAATCTTTTGGAAAGGAGAATAATCTGGGAGAGCATCTTGCTTGGTGTGTTTCCTTTGTTGTCATTTGTCAAGACTCAAGAGCAATGCGAGTGTGGAATAATCTACAAGTGTTTAGTCAAAAACAAAACAAAAAATGAATTATATGTGTGTTCTAACGCCTAAGAACATTATTATCGCAGTGTTATGGAAAGTTTTTTAACAAAAAAAAAATCTAAAAATCAATTACAAAATTTACGAAATAAAAAATAAAAAATGTTTTTTTACACTGTTTGCGAATCCCACTTACACTTAACGATCTGTAATTAATTCGCTTTTAATTTTTTTTCTCAAAAGAAAAATAATTTTTAAAAGAAATGGTATCAGCGATAATGATGGTCTAAGTCACTCTCTCATTTCTCGTGTTCTTGGTCGAATCATCTGTTAGTTTCAACGATAGCCTCGTCTCGATACCTCGCGTGGCTCTAACGCACCACCATCCACATTCTCTGCAACTTTATTCTCCTCCATGCACATTTATATTAATTCGAACCCATACGTTACGTTACTCCATCCACATTCTCTGCAACTTTATTCTCCTCCATGCTCTAATTTGTTTTGAATATTTGTTTTCAGAATAATTGAAAGTGTAATTAGTCATGATACACAAATTAAGTCAGAACTGAAACAAATAAGGTGAATAGGTTTTAAAAACACCAGCTTTGCCTAAGAGCATTTTGAAAAGACAACTATAACTTTAAATATGAATTTTTATGCTCTAAAAAAAATACACTTCAAAACTTTGAAATTTTATATTTTATTATTTGTATTTTGATATTTACAATTATACATCACATTTATGATTCTTAAATAATTTTATTGTTTATCGTTTTAGTTTTTTTTAAAAAATATTAACTCATAAATATTCAAATTTATTTTTACAAATTTAAATTTTCACATAAAAGTAAATAAAAAGCTTGAAATAAGTTTGCAATATTTTTAAACTAGATTTAGAAAACAATAATATTACAAAAAATTAACATTTTTTAAAGTCATAAAACATAATCATTACACAATAGTACACAACAATACATGAAAACATAATTATTACACAAATTGATTATGACAAATATAATACAGTAACAATAGTATAAAATAAAAATAATTTTGAATTTTGAAGTAAATTTTGCTGACAAAAAAAAATGGAAGTAAATTTTGATTTTTTGATTTTTAAAATAACACCTTTAAATTTAAAATATGAAATTATGCCAACTTAAAAAATAAAGTGTATTTTTAGAAATACTCTTAACATCATTTGCTGATGCCTAGATATCTTTATCACTATCTACCATTAATTTGGACTAATGGCTATGGAACCATATGCAACTCTTTAATCCAAATTCCGAATCAAGCGAAGTCACACTAGAACACGGTAAAGATGTATGATCCATGCCTATTCCTTGTCTTGTACAAATTTGTAAATTTATATACATAACTTCAGGTTTTCTTTACTATTATGGTATCATACTTTGATGATACGTAGAAAATATATAATATATGAATTCACATTCTTCTTAATCCACATAACTAAATTAATTGTGGCAATGAGGATCCCACTTTTGAATAAGAAAAGGAAAACAAGTGAAAACCATGTTATTATGCTCTGTCTGAAACCTGAACGGACTTGGCTTCTTTGTTTACAGTGGCGAAAAGGAAAACCAAAAGAAAAAAAAAACACAGAAAAATAAATAAAAAGGAAAAAAAAGAGAGAATGTGATTGGTCTCTCTCTCTCTCTCTCTCTCTCTCTCTCTCTCTCTCTCTCTCTCTCTCTCGTTAATCACCTCTGCAATTCCTCTCGAGCAAAACCCTAGTTTCAGGTTTGGGGCTTCCTCCTCTCGAATTTCGATCTTCCTTCAACATTATTCGTTCGATTCTGACTATTCCTGAGCTCCTTAGGTTTGATTTCTCTGCTCAGTGATTGATCACGTTGTGCAACTTCTTATTGTTTTAGTGGTTCGAATGTGTTTGTTGATTTAGGGTTTGTAGTGAGTGCTAAAGTTTAAATTTTTAAGTGATTGAGCTTACTGAAACAATGCAGTTGTCTTTTTGATTATAGAATATGAGTGGTACTAACGAGCAAACTCGATCTGGCTCCGGTAACGGAAACGGCGAGGGCATTATCGGGATTCCAGACGAGTTACGTTGCAAGAGGTCAGATGGTAAACAGTGGAGGTGCACTGCAATGTCCATGCCTGATAAGACCGTGTGTGAGAAGCATTACGTCCAGGCCAAGAAGCGTGCTGCTAACTCAGCTTCCCGTGCCAACCAGAGGAAAGTGCAAAGGAGGAGCTCTCCCTTAGGGGAAACAGATACTTATTCCGAAGGAAGAATCGATGATCAGCTCGGGATGATGCCTAGCAGCAACGGTGGTCATGCCTCTGGCTCCAAGTATGATGGTGGTGTTAGAGAGAAGAGACACGATAAAAGCATGAGTAGATACATGCCGGAGACGCCTGTGATGAGGAGTTTCTCTTCGCGTGTTGCTGTGGATTTGAATGATGAGTTGGCTGGTGATGCTGGAATGTTTGAAGAGAGCTATAGATCTTATAGGACACCACCGTCTGCTGCTATGATGGACCGGTCACGTGAGAGATCATACCAAAGCATGAGTCCTATGGTACACTACAGTACATAACATGTGTTTGTTTGAAGAGCATTTTAAGATTAAAGTAACTGTTTTTATGTGTTCTAGGAGTATTCAGCAGAAAGCACAGAGGTGTCTGCAGAGTCTTTGGGGCAAACTTGTCATCACTGCCAGAAGAAAGATAAAGAGAGAATCATATCTTGCCTCAAGTGCAGTCAAAGAGCCTTCTGCGACACTTGTATATCGACACAGTGAGTTCTTTTTCTTTTTACTCTGTTTATATTAGAGTTCTGTAAACATCTGGTTGGTACTGAACGCATTTGTAGGTACGCGGAGATATCACTTGAAGAAGTCGAGAAAGTTTGCCCTGCGTGTCGTGGTTTGTGTGATTGCAAACACTGCCTGCGTTCTGATAATACAGTAAAGGTGTGAACTTGTAAATCCAGAGATTCACACTGTTGCTACCTATTTTGGGGATGAGTTTTGGGACAATGAGATTGCTCTTTGTGGAAACTTTGCAGGTCCGGATCCAGGCAGTTCCCGTTTTAGACAAGTTGCAGTATCTTTATCGTCTATTATCATCTGTCCTTCCAGTGATAAAGCAGATCCATCTTGATCAATGTACAGAACTAGAACTAGAGAAGAGGCTTCGTGGTGAGCCTGAGATTTTATTTAGAGTGACATTTGATGATTTATATTGTAGTCACCTTTTTTTGAGTTTAACACTAGTTTGTTCTACACTGCAGGAGCTGAGATTGATCTTGTCAGGGCAAGACTGAAAGCAGACGACCAGATGTGCTGGTATATTTCTCTTACATACCCTTCTGCTTACTGCAACTTTGTCTGTTTGGGCACATGTTCTTATTGAGTTTTGTATTCCACACAGCAACGTGTGTCAGGTACCAGTTGTTGACTACTACCGTCGTTGTCCGAGCTGCTCGTATGACTTGTGCCTGAGATGCTGTCAAGATCTACGCGCTGAGTCTTCGGTTGAGATTGGTGGGACTAGCCAAACCATAGGAGAGAGAACATGTGTTCCTAAACTAAAACTGAACTTTTCATACAAGTTTCCTGACTGGGAAGCCAACAGTGATGGGAGCATCCCTTGCCCTCCTAAGGAATATGGAGGCTGCGGTTCCAAGTCTTTGAACCTCGCTCGCATCTTCAAGATGAATTGGGTTGCAAAGCTTGTGAAAAATGCAGAGGAGATGGTTAACGGCTGCAAGGTATCTGATCTTTGTAGCCCTGAACTGTGTGATTCCAGATTCTGCAAACTTTCTGAGAGAGACGAGAGTAGTGACAACTTCGTGTATAGCCCATCACTTGGAACGGTTAAATTAGATGGAGTAGCTACTTTTGAGAAACAATGGTCAGATGGTCGGCTTGTTATTGTAAAAAGGGTACTTGATGAGTCATCTTTGTCGAGATGGGATCCTGAGACTATCTGGAGGGATATAAACGAGATTTCAGATGAGAAATTGAAAGAACATGATCCATTCTTGAAGGCTATAAATTGCTTGGATGGGTCAGAGGTACGTTTTCTTTGTTATTCATATCTTCATATTGGTGTTACAGGTATCATTAGTGTTCATAACTTGATTCACAGTTTGAGGTAAGGCTTGGAGATTTTACAAAAGCATATGGAGATGAAAGAAAGCAAGAGACAGGTCTTCCACTGTCGTGGAGGTTAAAGAACTGGCCGAGCCCAAGTGCTTGTGAAGAGTTCATTTTCTACCAGAGACCTGAGTTTATCAGAAGATTTCCGTTTCTTGAGTACATACATCCCCGGTTTGGCCTTCTGAACGTTGCAGCCAAGATGCCTCATTTCTCGCTCCAAAACGATGCAGGTCCAAAGATTTATGTGTCTTGTGGGACGTACAAAGAAGCTGATGCTGTCGATTCATTGAACAGTATTCACTATAGCATGCGTGACATGGTACATTACTGATAAATTAGTGCAAACTTTTTTTTTTTTTTGGATTCGGGTTAGATAGTGAGGGCAATGTTGGATCAAGAATGATTGAGTCGTTGAAACTGTTAAACAGGTATACCTCTTGGTGCACACATTTGAAGGAACAAAACTCGAAAGGGTGAGAGAGACAAAAACCGGTCCAAGAGAACCTGACGAGAAGATGGGGGAAAATGAGTCACATCTTAGCCCTGAGGAAAAAATAATGGACGGGGAGTTACATGATCTATCACTTGGTACAGCCAATACGGAGAAGAATGAACCTGAGATGATGCTGTGTGTGAATCCAGAGAACATATCGGACCATTGTCACAATATGGAATCTTCTTGCACGTCTTCATGTGCAGGAGGAGTCCAGTGGGATGTCTTCCGGCGCCAAGACGTTGCAAAGCTGGCCGAGTATTTGCAGACAACATTCAAGAAGCCTGATAGTTTGAAGGGTGATGTTGTGAGTCTTATGTCCTTAATCAATATATCAAATGAGAAAGTCGTCTTTTTGTATGTCGAAATGATTGACTTTCCAAGTTTGTTTACGCGGGTTTCAGGTGTCACGTCCGTTGTTTGAAGGATTACTCTTAAATGAACAGCACAAGAGACAACTAAAAGATGAGTTTGGTAAGAAAAAAACGAACATTATGCTTCCTGTGGTGTCCAAACATTTATTGTATGGAAACATGAGAGATGACTTCTGCTTCTGTTTCAGGAATTGAGCCATGGACGTTTAAGCAACATCGTGGTGAGGCTATCTTCATTCCAGCTGGATGTCCGTTCCAATTTAGAAACCTTCAGGTAATATATTGTTATCCAACATAGAATCAAGTGAGTTTCTCTTCCCTTGCACTTACTAAGAAACTAAATTTCTTTCGTATACACTTCTCAGTCAAATGTTCAGGTGGCACTCGATTTCTTGTGCCCTGAAAGCGTTGGAGAGTCAGCAAGACTAGCTGAAGAGATCCGGTGTTTACCGTACGACCACAAGGCAAAATCTCAGATTCTAGAGGTAAGAAAACTATGATTCCGCTTTCCCTTAGGACACACCATTGACCATCTCAGTGCCTTCAATCCTTGAAAATGGTTCGTGTTTTCACTATCAGATAGGGAAGATATCGTTATACGTAGCTAGCTCAGCTATCAAAGAGGTTCAGAAACTGATCTTGAATCCAGAGTAAGTCAAAAGAATCTAAGCCAAATCTAATTGAAGGAGTGTGAAGTGAATTTGAACTGACAATGGTTATGTTTTTTTGAAATTTGGTTTCATTGTTATGACTACAAAAGATTTGGAGCAGAGCTTGGTTTTGAGGATGCTAACCTAACCAAAGCAGTCTCCAACAACTTGGATAAGGTAATCAAGCGGCCACAGCAAATCAGCTGCACTTGACCAGAACAAGATTTGTACAGTAGTATTACCATTGTTGTGACATTAGTCTAAACTACTGATTCTACGATTCAGGATTTTTGTATGTATTTATGTGTATATGCTTTACAAATTATATGCATGAGCATCACTATTCCACTTCAATTCTCTGGATGTAGTACACCATACAATAGGATAGAAGATTATAATGAGAATATCAAATATTGGGCAAATATGTATTCAATGAGATAAGAGATTTGAAGAAAGTTAGAATCTGAATAGAAGAAAACAACCTTTGGATATGTTGTGTAGCGTTCTCACATTTGACCCAACAAAAACAAAAGTGAAAAGAAAAGAAGAATGGTATGGAATAAAACCCTTTTGTTCTATAATCTTTACCTTTGTACACATTTATTCTATAGCAAGGCCCAATCCTCTCACTCTCAAGCTCCTCTGCTACGCTTAAGTGAAAGCTTCAAAACAATAGGTGGAAGTTTAGGACGTTCAGTTAGCACTGGCTTTGAATCCTGTCTTCCATCCAGAGCCTTACTCTCAGTTGTTTCTCCATTAAGAGGAAGGCTAGGCTTTGAATCCTCTATTTGATCCAAGGGCTTACTTGCTGTTGCTCTGCTTCCATCTTCTCCTCTTTTCTCCAGACCTGCACTCCCGTTGTCTGGCAAAGGTTGTTGTGCTCTGTTACAAGGTTTAGCTGAGCGGTTTTTCTTAGTAGAACTTGTACGTTTTCTTGGTGTACCCGTGCTTTTCATAAGATAGCTGGATTCAAGAGCTTCCAGAGCCCGGGTGGTCAATGGTCGCTTTCTTGTGCTCTGTCTTCTAGGAGCATCTGTGTTTTCGTGCTGTTGTTGTTCTGAGGAACCAAGTTCTTGAGTAGTTCCCAGATCATTGGAAGGAGAACTGTTAGAGCCTGGAATGGAAGGGAGCTCAACGGCTTGCTCTTGTTTAGGAACAATGGCATCATGTTTTTTGTCTGATTCAGACACTGAACAGAACCCGTTTGGTTCTTGTTCTGCTGAAATGAGTTCATGGGCTGTTCTTAACTCCTCTGGAGAGCAAGTTTTGTCTACACCGGAGATTAAACTTAACCCATTCGGTTTGATCTCTGACATTTCTTGGATCTCAACAGGCGCAGAAGACGGTCCACCTGCAGTCTTTTTTGATTGATCAGACTTTAAGTTCATATAATCAACCGACAACACGGTTTCATATCTCTCTTTATCTTCATTCATCTCTTCCCGAGTGCCATTTTGGTGTTGGACAGCGCATAAACTTAAGTGGTCTGATTCAGGACATACTGTGCTCTTTGTCTCATCACCCGGTGAATGTTTGAACACTGGGTTCTCTCTTGAAAGGATTTTCTCACTCCTCATGCAAGCACTGAGCCGTCTGCGTTTCAACGATGGTGCAGAATTTACTGAACGATCATTAGTTTCTGCTCGTTGGTTAGACCTCTTTGATGGATCCTTAACCTTCTCCAAAGTCTCATCCTCCTTTATACTAGATTCTTCCCCTAAGTAATCCTTTTTCCTGCCATCACCTGGCAAATGTCTCCATCTCCTAAACTTAGATAGTTTTTCTTGGTGGTCTAGACTTGTCTTCTTGGCATCCAGAGGCAGTTCCACATTCTGACTGTCCAGTTTATCTCCTAGACGAGTCTTTGGCTCAAAACAAACAAGAGGTTCTGCATTCAGATCCCGTGAATCACACAACTTCCCTCCTGCAACCAAGCTAGTGTCCACAACAGTGAACTTCATTTGGAGATTCCCACGGTTAGAACATGGAGACTTTAGGTAACGGTGTCTTTGACTATCAGATGGCGAAGACTCTTGGTCGTCTGATTGGTCAGAAGAGTTCTCCGCAACAGCAAACTCATTAGCAGCTGCTTCAAACTCAAGAAGCTCAGGCTCCATAGCAACCTTTGTTAGAATGTCACTGACGGAATCAAAGTAATCATCTCCTTTGACAAGCTCCCCTCTTGAAAACTGTTTCACTCCAGGGACAATGAAGACAATGTTATCCTTAGATGTAAAATAGCCTCGGTCCTTTGGCTGCTCTGAATGCCATCCTCTGGCTAGCAGACGCGGCCACACAGCTTCCCAGAAGATATCACTGCAGCGTGCTTTGCTCAGACGCGAACTGCCGGTTAGCTGATTTATTATATCAACAGATGTGAGTGAAGTGTAAGCTCCTGAGCCTTGGACCGAAGAAGATTTTGGAGAAACCGTAAACCATGGTTTGGTCTTCACTGGTCCTGATGTAACAACCGTGAGATCATCTTTTCCTTTACCAATCGCCACAGCGTCTACAAGAAGCCTGAGACCCACTAGATCCTTCACAGCGCTTATGTATTTCTCCAGAGTGATGTTCCCTTCAGCAAATGACTTTGAGACCTGCCAATATGGTAAGATCAATGACCAAAACATATATATACAGTTGTTAAGATGTGAGAAAAGACTCACATTCACAAGCATCTGTTTCTGACATTCATCAGAAATAGAAGGAATCAAACGGGATAACAACTGCTGTTGCCTCCAACCTGAATAGATCTTTCTTCCATATACACACTTCCGTCTCCGCTTCTTGCGAGATTCAGACCAGCTCTGGTAACTAGCTGACTTGTAGAACTTCCCATAGTAATACAACACTATCTCTCCTGTTCCTTTGTTCTCCACGAGTTTCTTCACCTGAGTAAAGTTCTTTCCGAATGTATACAGGCCAAGAACAAAGCTAGCCACCTCATGATCTTCCCAAGAACTGGTTGGTATCTCAGGAACAGCCTCAACATTCAATCTTTGCTTCTTCTTGACACTCTCGCCTCTGGTCTTGGCGGAGGAACGACTTCTTTTAGCTCTTAAAGATTTCAAAGACTGGTTCATGTCAATATTATCATCATCTTCTCCATTTACTTGACCTTTTTGATGCTTGTCTATCCACATTACTTGGACAGGTTGTCCAACGAGAAAGGAATATGAGGAATCATCCAAAGCTAGAGGAGTCGAAAGAAGCATTGCACGTTTAGATGCAGACATCATAGGAGGAATCTCGACCTGAAACTCGTCTCCAACACGAGGATCAACTTTTGGATCTCCACATGCATATTCAACATCAGAGGATTCATCCATAAGATTGTTTTCCTCATCCATCACAAGAACCATTCTTAGAGAAACCTGGACGAGCTTGTCTGCATAAATTCACAGAAGAGCTGCATTTTCAGTATTGAATCTTAAACCTCAAGAACATACAAACCATAAACATCTTATCCAATCAGATTGAAATGCAGATACATCACAAGATCTGAAACCCATTGCCCAAAAGTTTTGAGCAAAAGCTAAGAATATGAGATTAAGAAGAAGCAAAACATTAAGATTAAGGAGTCCAACCAAGAGATTGATTAAGTATGAACATTGATGAAATTAACAACTAAAGAATGAAAAGTTAAAACAAACCTCAAGCATACATGCATTGTCCAAGAACAACACAACAGGGTAAAGTATAAAGCTCTAAAAATATAAGATCACTACAGTATCAAAACTGAAGATTCAGATACTTTAGATCGTGAGAGAGAGATTGAAAGATAGATACTTTGATCACTAAAGTTCTAGCAAAACCCAGAAAACATTTAATCCAAAAGTTTGATGAACACGAAGAGAGGGTGAGAAGATAAAAGCTAGTTGTCTTCAGAGCCTCGTTCCATTGGAAACACAGACCCAGATTCAGAATCTCTCTTAACACATATCATCAAAGCAAAACCGACAAACAAGCATCGATCCCGACCATCAACAACTTGTATCATAGCCATGTAATTCACGACGATCTCGTTAAGGTAGAACCCACGAGAGGAAGATACCACAATGGTACAGCAAGAAAAGCAGCACAAAGTCGAAAACTTTACGCAGCCACAGACAAAAAACGTTGAAACACAGACAAGTTCTGTAAAAAGGAGGACTCCACATCTATTCTAATCTACGATTGTTTGTTTCCTCTGGTGTCTAGGCATGAACCAGTAGCGTTATGGCACAAGGAAACCCAGAAGGAGGAGAAAGCAAATACAAAGGGAAACGCGAAACGTGAATTGACAAACACGTCATAAGAGATAGATTTGATAACCTGAGTTTGGTCCAGAGAAGATGTCTCAAACACTTTGAGCAATGTTGGAGTTTGTGAAGTTGTTAATGAAAGCAAAGAAGATCGAACAAGTATCGTGCTTTCGGAGAGAGAACGAGCACTGGTCTGTTTCAACACCAAGTCTTCGAGAGAGGAACGACGCACATAAGGTGAGAAAAATATACAAGTCGTATTATATAAAGATTTTTTTTTTTCTTCTATATGGAATTTTCATTAACAAAAGGGTTTAGAGTGTTTATTGTTTTCAGTTAAAGTGTTTAAAGTTATTAAAAAATTAATATTGAAAGTTGTGGATGTGCTTTGTTGAATTATCGTTTTGGCAATTTTTAACAGTATTGACTATTTGTTTACAATATATAATTATACAGTTTCATGTTAATTTTGTTTTTTGGTATATGCTATCGACAAGTTAGCTGTGAAAAAAAGATACATAATATTACAATAATTATGACATTGTTTGATCCAAATTGTAGTTTTGCTTTTTTAAAAACTTGAACCTCATAAAAGGTGTTGTACCATATATATATATTTTTTTCTATACCATATTCTTAGGTCTTGTTTACCACTTGACCACACGGGATTCATGTTAATAATAATTTGAGATATGACTAGTATAAGTGTATTAACTAGGTCTATGTAATACTCTGACCATCATCACAAAGGCCACGACCAGTGTATTTCGTCGGGACGTTACAATCCATAGGTGTATTTTTGAATGTAACTTTGTGGCTTCAGAGTTAATATTGGGCCAAAGACAGAAGGATCCATTAATGGAAAAAGGGTAAAACAAACTTATATCAGAAAAACGAAAAAGCCCATAGGGCTATACTATCAGTTTTGTTCTGTAATGACCTCTTCTTCTTTTTTCCCCCTCGGTTATGACCTCTAAAAAGGTTGTTTTGGCTTTATAAATGAATGACATAAATGATAATTAGAAAACATGCAATCCATAATTTATATATTAAAAAAAAAAACTGAAGAAAAACAGTGTGTTATATATCATCAATTAAATTTTTTATGATAGTTTAGTTTAGTTTGAAATTCAAAATATTTGGTATAAAACTAGAAAAGGTGATTGTGGCAAAAAAAGAAATTAGAAAAAGGAGATCTTTAGTCAAATAATTGTATGTATAAACAAAAATTAGTTTCAGCACTATATAAACTTGCCATAATAAAAATGCTTATTGGATGGATACTGTCGCAAAAGAATAGGGACTATTTGCATAATTTATATAGATTGTTTCCAAAAATAACATAAACTCTAGGTATATGATGTAAAAATATATAAATGTTGTCGGGAAAGTATTATTTTTGTATATAGTAAAAAAGGAAAAAAACACATCTCCAATGGATTAAAAACAACAAAACATTAAGCTGCGCTTCTTCGCCCCCTCACAGATTCTTCACCTTGAGAGAGACCAATCACATTATTTCCCAGATCCAAACACAATCAATGCCATCTCTAATTAGGGTTCTCTCAAATCCCTAATTCTCAAGCTGCCATCAATCAATCTCCTTTGGATTTTTCGATCATCCACGTCTGTACTCATCGAATTCAAGATCAGAGCCGCGAATTCTTCAGCTAGGTTTCAAGTGGCCTATCATCTCCATCTGTTGACCCTTTTGCTTCTATAGCGAGATCGTTCGTGGGGGTTGAGTTAGGGCTCTTTACAGGTTTTTGGCGTTGGTGAATTCGGGAAAGTTCAGTAATTTCTCTCTCTCGTTGTAGATCGTGATTTGGGATTTTAGGGTTTCGGTTTACTTGTGTATCGAATCCGGACTCCCTGCATGTGTAAGCCTTAAAAGTGGGAAGCTTTCTCCGTTTTTCTCGTTCTTCTGCTTAAGAGTCGATTGAGAAGTTTGTAAGGTTTAGTTTCTGTTTGTGGCAAATATATAAAGACTTGGAGGGGATATGTTTGGTTCTACATTGGATAACAGCCGTGGAAACAGTGCTGCCGCAGCAGCGCAGCTTCTTACTCCAACACGCTTCGTGTGGCCTTATGGAGGTAGAAGGGTTTACCTAAGCGGATCTTTCACCAGGTGAGATGATGACTTGAGTTAGAACTAAGGATTATTTACTTTTTTGTACTATTGTTTGTGGTTTATCCAGATACATTTTGTGCTCTGTACTGAAATGTGAGTGCGGACAGGTGGACAGAACATGTGCCAATGTCTCCAATTGAGGGCTGCGCTACTGTTTTTCAAGTTATTTGCAACTTGACTCCAGGATATCATCAGGTAAATAATGGTTAATAATCTGCACTGGATGCTAATCAATGCAATATGCATGAGAATCATATCTGTCGTAGTTGATTATATTTCTCAAAAGGTAGTGTCATCATTGAACAGTATGTAATCCATGGTAGCATCTTAACCGTGGTTCTATCGTTAGAACATTTTGTGTAGCCATTGAAGATTCTTAATTTCATATCGAAGTTAGACTAGTGGTTATTTTAGTTTCTGGAATTTTCTGTGTTGGACGTACTCTATCTAACATGAAGTTGATTATTAAGACCTGCGATGCTTAGGAAGCCTCTGATGTTACAATTGAGTTATTTCATTTTCATGCAGTATAAGTTTTTTGTTGATGGCAACTGGCGACACGATGAGCACCAACCATTTGTAACCGGAAATGGTGGAGTAGTGAATACAATACTTATAACTGGACCAGATATGGTACCCACGGGTTTTAACTCATCTAACATGGATGTGGATGATTTCTCGCATCGAGCGGTAAGGAATTTGACCTTTTTCTAAAAATGCAATGTATTAATATGTTTGTCTACTTGTCAGTAGCTTAGTTTTGTAATAACGCTTCCTTTTGTTTTTATTGTCAATCTGACATCTTTGAAAGAGACAACTGTTTCTCCAAAAAGGGAAAGATGTAGTGTCCTACATGTGTGTTAATATCATTTTATTTGATGTATAAAGCAGGAGCTTTTAAGTTCCATAAAATTGTCTCTGAAGACTACATTCCAATTGAATTTCTGACTGTTTTTACATGGTGATTATCTTATAGGCTGATCCATCCCCGGAATCTATCCCTAGGATGTCAGGAGTTGATTTGGAGGTGTCTCGTCACCGTATATCTGTTTTACTGTCAACCCATACTGCATATGAACTACTCCCAGAGTCGGGCAAGGTCTGGTTTCTTCATTTTCTTATTGTTTGATCACTTTTTCTTCATATCCTATACAATAATCAATGAGAATAGCTTCTTCTATCTTAGTAGGAAATTGTCTAAGGTGATCGGAAATCTTTACAGGTTATTGCATTGGATGTAAATCTACCAGTAAAGCAAGCATTCCATATACTTTATGAGCAGGTTTGCTATATTTACCATTGTGTCTGCCTCTCTTCTCTTTTAAGATGTTCCTCTCTCTGTCCTTCACAGTCATGTATGACATTCTAATGTTGTTACATCCAGACCCGAAAGGGGAAGGAAGTGAAACTTGAAAGAACTAGATTTGTCTAATTTTTTTTTTGGAAATTGTCTGGCTTTCTGGTTTTGCTAATTATGATGCTTTCAGGGAACCCCTTTGGCTCCTCTTTGGGATTTTGGTAAAGGCCAATTTGTTGGAGTTCTTGGTCCACTGGACTTCATTCTAATACTGAGAGAGGTTGGCATCTCTCAAGTTGTTCATTTCTAGAGCTTTGCTTCGAGTGACCGATGTATCATTTTAGGCATTCCCAGAGTAAATTATCTTAATGTCGATAACTCGACGTTGGTGTTGATATGCTTTATTGTCAAATAATAATACTAGTTTGCGTTTTCAAATATTCATATGCTTTATTGTCTAAACATGGGATTTAGTTTGAAGGAGTATAATAGATTTTAGGCATATTACCTATGTAATATGTGTATGTTTTACTAGCTTTTTCAGTATGAAATTTTTCACTCTTGCGTGGTAATAGCAACTCTGTGAAATTGCAGCTTGGAACTCATGGATCGAACTTAACAGAAGAAGAGCTTGAGACGCACACGATAGCAGCCTGGAAAGAGGGAAAGGCTCATATTAGCAGACAATATGATGGAATTGGGAGACAATATCCTAGGCCACTTGTTCAGGTGAGACTTACTACTGTCTACTGATTTTTTCATTAGCTCCCTCAAAAGATCATCTCCTAATCAACTTCTTTTACTTTGAAAATGATTCTGTTGTTATCTCTATCTGCAAACTTTTTACTCGTGTTTTAGCTATCTAGACGCACATGTAGGTTCAGAATGAAATGAATAGGATGACTGTCTTTTGATTGGGAGGCATATTTGTCTAGGAATGTAACTGATTCATATATGCCTGTCTACTTGTCTACATGTTTACTCCTCAAATTTTTTTTTGTCCGCTTCTTTTTGTGTTCCTGAACGTAGGTTTATCCTAGAAACTTCTGTTTGCAGGTTACAGTAAAAAGAGTTAGAAGATTTCCTCTCTTGCTATTAATGTTTTCATATATTGCAATCAGGTCGGGCCCTATGATAATCTGAAAGACGTTGCCCTCAAAATTTTGCAAAACAAGGTGGCAGCCGTTCCAGTTATTTATTCTTCTTTGCAGGATGGGTCATATCCGCAGTTACTGCATCTTGCTTCGCTATCAGGCATATTAAAATGTAAGGTCCTTCATTTGTGAATAAGATCATAAGACACTGATAAGCGCTCCAAATTGGCGATACACACTTTTCAATTCATGACGTGCATATGATTCTGTTATTTCCAATTTATCTTTTCCACTCTTCGTTTCTCCATATATTCTGTGAAGGGATGGAATGTATAGGAGGGAAATTAGAGCTTTATCGCTGGAATAGGATCTCTCCCAAACTTTAGTCACAGTTTTCCCTGCTGTAAATACTTTTTTTTTTTGAAAATTTATGCTTCTTATCAGCTCTAAATTACGCATAATATTTCAGGTATATGCAGGTACTTTAGACATTCGTCGAGCTCTTTGCCAATCCTTCAGCAGCCCGTTTGTTCAATTCCCCTGGGTACTTGGGTCCCTAGAATCGGAGAATCAAGTAGCAAACCTCTCGCTACATTGAGACCACACGCTTCTTTGGGTTCTGCGCTCTCGTTGTTAGTTCAAGGTAATCTGGTTTTGCTCCTGTTTCATCAATATAATGTTTAAAGTTCATCCGCAACTTGAGACCAACCTCTACATTTCAGTCAGATATTTGTTTTAAATTTTTCGTCATAGATGGTGATAGCACCTAGTAGCTAACCACGTGGTGTTCTTCGTCTTGTCTTATCAAAGTTGTTTTACAGAGCATCATATCAATTCAAATCAATACACACCAAATAACCAACTTTAGATGTCACGACCACTTTTATAAGTTTAGTTCATATGTAATTGTTGCTTTCATGTTCAGATTTCGTAACGAGGTTTAGAAAAGTGGAATTCTAATTTGAATTTAAAGCTCATAGTTTTTTGAATTTCACATGATACATTGTATGCAAGTACAGTTTTCAGTTTCCTCAGAGAAGGAAATAAATGAATTAGTCGTGCTTCATCTATGTTTCTAACATCTTGGTGTTATCTGTTTTTTACAGCTCAAGTCAGTTCAATTCCAGTAGTGGATGACAATGACTCGCTTATTGACATATACTCCCGAAGGTAAATCCTCCATATATCCATCAGTTGAGATGATATGTCATTTTTTTGAATGCATGTATTCTGATCACATATCTTTTACTGGACAGTGACATAACTGCTCTAGCTAAAGATAAGGCATACGCACAGATTCATCTTGATGACATGACGGTTCACCAGGTAAACCTCTCAGCAGAAGCCAAGATTCATCCTCATCAAAAATTTCATTGTAGGAGCTTTCTCAAAGGCTAAGCTGCTTATAAAAAAAAAGGTATATTAATGTTACAGGCGCTGCAGTTGGGGCAAGATGCGAGTCCGCCATATGGAATGATCAACGGGCAGAGATATCACATGTGCTTGCGCTCAGACTCTCTTGGGAAAGTGATTGAGCGGTTGGCGAATCCAGGTACCACCATCTCCCCCTCCTACACAGTCTTCAGGCTTTGTTTTTTTTTTTTGCTTTCATTACACACGCACGTGAACATCATGAGGTTGTGTAAAAACAAATTTTTTTTTAAAAAACAGGAGTAAGGAGGCTGGTGATAGTGGAAGCAGGGAGCAAACGTGTTGAAGGTATGATATCATTGAGTGATGTTTTCCGATTCCTGCTCGGTCTTTGACTATTACTCTCCACAACAACAACAACCTCCTCAAGAGCTCTCTGTTTTCTCATTTCCTCAAATCAAACTACCCAACAATCTGCCTTCTTTTTGTGTGTGTGTGGTCTTTGCAAGGAATATGTAAATTTTGCTACGAACCCCACTTCTCTTCATTGTTTTCTTCTTCTATTTAATTTTTGTTGTTTTTTAGTTGAACTTGTTTCCTTACCATTCTTGTGAAAGATAATTGGCTTTACCTAAATCTTTACTAGTTTAGTATCTCTTCTCTCAGCTTTATTTATTTATTTATTTTTCTATGCTTCAAAGCTTAAAACGTTCGTAACAACACGTGAAAGGGCAGCAGATGACGGTTGAATGAGCTTTTTAAATCTCACCGGAGACTAACGACCATTGCAAACAAAAAAAACAATCATATTGTAAAATGTGAAAGAAAATTCAAGTATTTTCATATGTTTAAAACAAAGCTCAACAATGTTGGTTTGGGGGGATGGTTAAAGAGTGGACCTCTCTCTTAACCGGTTGTTATTCAGCAAGTTATGTCGTGAGTAAGACCGATCCTATTGCATTATCGATGATGTTTGATAGACTACGTGCACAGCAATATAATCTCGACTAAGAACATAAAACGATATTGATGATGTTATTACATAGATGACGTAATATTTTAATAGATGACGTCATAAAATGAGAAAGTACAAGTTCTGCTACTCTCTCTCTTAGTTCACCTTCCAAGTCGTCTATGCAACGACACATAGCAGAAGCAGCAGCTTAGATCACAAACTACAATGGGGGAGATGGGGAAGACGCTACTAGATTCAGGCTGGCTAGCGGCAAGATCAACTGAGGTTAATGAAGACGGCAAGCAGCTCACTACAACCAATCCACCCTCTCTCAGTTCCGAATCTAAGTGGATGGAAGCCGTTGTCCCCGGAACGTAATCTTCACTTTCCCTTCTTCTCAATTTTAAGCAACTCAACAAGTAATCATAACTTAGTCTAGTGATAGCCAATCAACTAAACAAAGTGACGACAATCTTAGCATTTTACCACTCGATTGATATAGCTTCTTCTTACTTGCTCCTCTGGACAGTGTTTTGGGTACGTTGTTGAAGAACAAGGCTATTCCAGATCCTTTCTATGGACTTGAAAACGAAACCATCACTGACATTGCTGATTCTGGAAGGGACTACTACACTTTCTGGTTCTTCACAAAGTTTCAATGTAAAAGGGTGAGTGAGAGCATTATTGTTTTGTCTTCTTTTCTTATGTATATTATCTAACCATGAACTCTAGTTTTTTTTTTGTTTGCTTGACGTTTTCTTTTTCTGGCAGTTGTTGAATCAATACGTGCATTTGAATTTTCGTGCAATCAACTACTCTGCTGAAGTGTATGTAAATGGCCACAAGACTGTTCTCCCCAAAGGAATGTTTCGCAGACATACACTTGATGTTACTGATATTCTGTATCCTGACAACAACAATCTACTTGCTGTTATTGTTCATCCTCCAGATCATCCTGGGACTATACCTCCCCAGGGAGGCCAAGGTGGTGATCACGAGGTACACATTTCTCTGTGTGAGCCAAGAAGCTTTGTTCTTTATTTACATCATCCAATTCTAGCAAACAAATGTGGCTGAATATCTATGACAGATAGGGAAAGATGTAGCTGCGCAATATGTGGAAGGTTGGGACTGGATTTGTCCAATAAGGTAATGCTTTTGTTAGAAGATTAAACTTCTCAGATAGTTTAAGACATTCTCTCTGATAAACATCTTTCTTCTAGGGATCGGAACACTGGCATATGGGATGAAGTGTCAATCTCTGTTACAGGGGTTAGTTTAGTTTGTTGAAATCTTTATACAGAGATGATATCTTCTGAGTTTATCCATTGAACAGCCTGTCTTGTTTTGGTTGCAGCCTGTTAGAATAATTGATCCCCACTTGGTCTCAACCTTCTTTGACAATTACAAAAGGGTTTACTTGCATGTGACTACCGAACTGGAAAACAAAAGCACATGGAAGGCTGACTGTTCTGTAACTATTCAAATAACTGCCGAACTTGAAAACGGTGTTTGTTTAGTAGAGATTCTCCATACAGAGAATGTTATCATCCCTGCTCGAGGACATCTTCAACACACATTTAAACCGGTGAGTGCTACTGTTTTTGTATATGTTACTTGTTCACGACTTAGTTGAATCTAATGTATTAGTGAATTGCCAGATGTTTTTGTATAAACCTGAACTGTGGTGGCCCAATGGGATGGGAAAGCAAAACCTTTATGAGGTCTTGATCACTGTCGCTGTGAAAGAGTTTGGGGAATCTGATTCATGGATGCAGCCATTTGGATTCCGTAAGATAGAGAGTGTTATTGATAGTGTCACTGGTGGAAGGTAAGCTTCTACATAGTTTCAGTTTGAATGATTAAGTGGAGGCTCTCCATCTTGTTTTTTTTTTTTTGAATATTTCCAGGCTGTTTAAGATCAACGGAGAGCCTATATTCATCCGCGGTGGCAACTGGATACTATCAGATGGGCTGTTACGCCTCTCCAAAGAACGTTACAGAACTGACATAAAGTTCCATGCAGATATGAACATGAACATGATCCGTTGCTGGGGTGGTGGGTTAGCTGAACGACCAGAGTTTTATCACTTTTGTGATATCTACGGTTTGTTGGTATAGTTCCCTTTTCATCTTTCTTCAAAAACTTTTTACCGTTTCTTAAGTTTATCTTTTCTTAAACCTTCAGGTCTGGCAAGAGTTTTGGATCACTGGAGATGTTGATGGAAGAGGTGTTCCAGTATCAAACCCAAACGGACCTTTAGACCATGACTTATTCCTTTTATGTGCTCGTGATACTGTCAAACTTCTCAGAAACCATCCAAGCCTTGCTCTTTGGGTTGGTGGAAACGAACAAGTTCCTCCAAAAGACATAAACGAGGCACTAAAGGAAGACTTGAGGCTTCACCCTTATTTCGAAACACCATCGTTACCAGACTGGGATTCAGATCCTAGTGTTTATCTTGACGGTACTAGAGTTTATGTGCAAGGTTCTATGTGGGATGGTTTTGCAGATGGGAAGGGAAACTTCAGTGACGGGCCTTATGAGATTCAGTACCCTGAAGATTTTTTTAAAGACACGTTTTATAAGTTTGGGTTCAATCCAGAGGTTGGTTCTGTTGGAATGCCGGTTGCAGATACTATAAGAGCTACAATGCCTCGAGAAGGTTGGGAGATTCCTCTGTTTAAGAAGGGCTTAGACGGGTTTGTGGAAGAAGTGCCGAATAGAATGTGGGATTACCATAAGTACATTCCATATTCGAAGCCTGGCAAAGTTCATGATCAGATTCTGATGTATGGTGCTCCGGTGAATCTTGATGACTTCTGCTTGAAGGTACATTTAGGGTGGATACATTTGGGATCTTAACCTAGTGTGTGACATATTATGGTTTGTTTCTTTCCTTCCTGTAACAGGCTCAAATGGTGAACTACATTCAGTACAGAGCTCTATTGGAGGGCTGGAGTTCGAGAATGTGGACAAAGTACACAGGTGTCTTAATATGGAAGAACCAAAATCCATGGACTGGTCTCAGAGGTCAGTTCTACGATCATCTTCTCGACCAAACAGCTAGTTTCTATGGCTGCCGCTCTGCTGCAGAGCCAGTACATGTCCAACTAAACCTGGCAAGTAACTTTGTTGAGGTCAGTGTGATGACATCTAACTGTTTCTTGATCAAAAGAGTGAGTGATATCAACTATGTACATAATACTTTGAACCTTACAGGTTGTTAACACGACTGCTAAAGAGCTATCAGATGTCGAGATAGAGGCATCGGTGTGGGATTTAGATGGTAACTGCCCGTACTCCAAAGTGTTCAGCAAAGTCTCTGCACCGCCAAAGAAAGTTGTGCAAATATCTGAGTTCACGTACCCGAGATCAGAGAACCCAAAGCCTGTTTATTTCCTTCTTCTCAAACTGTACCATGTCTCAGACAAAACAGTTATATCCCGGAACTTCTACTGGCTACATCTTCCTGGTAAAGACTACACGCTCTTGGAGCCATACAGAAAGAAGCAAATACCTCTTAAGATCACTTGCGATTCAGTTTTGGTCGGTCCAAAGTTCGAGCTAGAGATCACTGTCCACAATACATCTAGAGCTAATGCTCTTCAGGACGTTGCAAAACGCGATACGGGTTTGCTCCACAAGCTGTTTAGTAGATATGGTGTTACTGCAGATAGCAACCGCGGTTTGAAAGTGGTGGGATCTGATCCAGGAGTTGCTTTCTTTCTTCGTTTCTCAGTACACAATCCAGAGACGGAGAAACAAGACACGAGGATTCTGCCTGTACACTACTCAGACAACTACTTCTCACTAGTTCCGGGTGAATCAATGTCTTTTAAGATCTCATTTGCAGCTCCTATAGGCATGAAGAAGTCTCCTCGTGTTATGCTTCGTGGATGGAACTACCCTGATGGGTTTACTGTGTTTGGTTGAGACAAGTTACTTCTTGTGTTTGTAACATAACTGAGTACTCATGCCCTTTCAATAAATGAAACTTTCACAGGTTTTGTCATTAGTTAGTTCACTTACATATGCGCCCAACATTCACATTACACAGTTCTAATACATTCAAAGAGCACAGAACCATATGTTCAGACCAAACCCTCAAGTCTACTTTAATCAAAACCCAAGCTCCTTGTCTAGTTTCATTAATAGTAAGGCCCAAACAACTAAAAACAAAGGGTACAAATTCCTTCTCGGAGGCCCAATAAAAGCCCAAATACTTTCATTCATGCATGCAAGCCAACTCGTCTCTCAAGCCCTATCAACTCCAAAACGCTACCACTGACTTAATCAACAAGGTTCTTCTTCCTTGGATCTCTCACTTCAACTCTCCAATGCTTTTCAGGAAAACCCTTAAGCTTTGCAGCTTTCCTCCACTTCTCAATGTTCTTATCCATCTTACGAGTCAAACCACAATAACGTTGCAACTTCTTAGGCATCTTGTCGTACACTTTCCACCATTTCTTATTCACAGACTCGCTTGCATACACACGCCGCGTTGTCAAGTCCCAGTTACAATCGTAGTCTCTGTAACATATCCATGGCTTTATCCCCAAGTAGTGTATTCCCTCTAAGTTGTCTGGGAGGTTGCGTTTTGGACCGATGTTGGTCTCTTCACCGAAGTACTTCATCGTGTTTACACGTTTTGATAACCTATGCCACCACACAAAGTATTCATTGAGGAATCCTTGGTCTCCTCCGTTGTAAGACTTGATCTTGAATGATTGTTGCATCAGTTCCTCGAACAGACAAGCTGATGGCTCCAGAACCTAAAGAGAAATAATATTTTAAATAAGTTAAAGCTACAAAAGAATAGATTGTGAATAATTTGAGACAGTAGTGAAAAAGTCTAGTGGATGATTGGTTAGTAACTGTATAAATTTTGTTATATAATTTAGTATGCAATGTTTTTTTGTCTTAACTATATTTACGATGATAATTAAAAGAAAAAAAAATTATACTTTGTATTAAATATGTTTTTATAAAAACATTTTATTTTTGGATTGTAACTTTAAAAATTAAAAAGAAGCATGTTTCATGTTTTTTTTTTTAAAAAAAAAAGTAAATAAAAATTAAAGTTGAAGATAACTTACTAATCACCCCTTAATCTTGTAAAATTAATATGTATAAAAAATAAAGAAAAACGGATTTTGTGTAAATTTTAAAGGGAAATTTGGATTAGATACATTACCATGACTCCAGAGTTGAACAAGACTCTATTGTTGCCAGCAGCAGAAAGTTGAGGATAGAAGAAAAGATAATCAATATTCTTGGCGATGATGAAGTCTGCGTCTATGAACACTAACTTATCATAATCTGTTACTTGCCACACGCGCAACTTACTGTAGTTCCACTCATTGTAAGAATCTTTCTCGGAGAAAGGGCTACGGATTCTCTCTACTCTCCGTAGTTTCCACCCGGCAAGGCTTAAGCCAATGCGAGATTTGTTGGTTATGGAGTCGTCGTGGAGGAGTATCATGTCATGCCTCGAGCCAGATTGCCTTATGCTTTGTGCTAAAGCTATGGCTCCGCATACGTAGCTCTCTGATGAGTGGAGCAACGTCACGTAGGCAACACGTTGGGTAGCTAATGATGATAATGTGGTTGTTGATGAGAGACTTACGTTATTCTGCTGTCTCCATGCTTCTTGATCTATAACAGATAATGAGACAAATACTAGTTAGGGAAGCATATGATATATTTATATGAAATGCAAATACATTAGACAATATTGATCTCATTTTAGAACACTAAAAGCATGATTAAGGGGTTGCTTAGGGGAGTTTATGGAGAAATTAATTTAATAGTGGGTGAGTTCCACGCAAAAAACAAGCACCCTTGTTTATGGAGCTTGTTTAAGAGCTGGTGCTTGCACTGTTTGCGGACCCCACTGATACGTGGCGGTCCGCAATTGATCCGTTTTTAATTTTTTAAAAAAAAATCAGGAAAAGAAAAAAAAATTTAAGCAACCCATTAAGGGTGTTAGGGTTGAAGATGGCCTAAGAACATGATTAAAAGGGGTTTTTAGAAGGGATTCTTAGGAGAGATGTCCCATGAATAATATAAGAATCGGTTTCAAAAGTTGTTAATTAAGAACCGATTTTTATGGGATTCTTGCACTGTTCGCGGATTTCACTGACACGTGGCAGCCCACGATTGGTTCGTTTATTAATTTAAAAAAGAAAAAAATCTCTTGGATTAATCATGCTCTAATATTAGAGTAACAAGAAGACTTACCTTGTTCAGTAACCGGTGGTGCAATCTGACAAGAACCAATAGGCATGAGAAGCTTTTGCTTCAACTTCATCAAATTAGGCTTATACACCCAATATTTTCCCACGCGCCTCACGCGTTCATCACACCTAAAGATCTCATGCATGGGCTCACATGACCCGATGAAGACAACGTACACCGTCCGGTCAACGTTCCTCCGCCCACTCTCCACCACCAGCTTCGCTGCCGCCAGATTCACCTGTAAACGTAACACGTCTCTCAACCCTTTACTCTCGGAGAACCCATCACACGGCATTTTTACAACGACCACGTCCACGTCAGTAGCCGTACCCTCTACTTGAGGGAGAGGGACTTCTGGACACATTGGCTTGTTCCACGTGTGATCCTCATCGATCCAGACCGGAAACAAACTCTCCCACGTCAGATTCTTTGGGAGAGGGTCGAGCAAGACGTGAACATTCTCAAGTATCGACGTGCCTGTAGCCTCGTAGCTCTCTCGCTCGTTTTCAGCTATGTTGAGGAGACCCACTCGGATCTTTTTTTGACCCGGAAGATAGTTCTTGATGAGTCGGAGCCATCTTGGGTTCCGGTTAACTGGCGCCGGTAAAGAATAATGGATCTCGATTATCGAAGGAGAATTTATCATGGGATTGAGTAGAAACAGAGGTTTAAACCTTAAGACCAAACCCAAAAACGACAAGGACGTTATCATTAGATATAACATGAAAAATCTCCTGCTCGAGTTTTTGTTTTTTAACCTCATTTTTTTTCTTTTCAACTAGCTCTCTACATACATGCATATACTGTGCATGATATATTTATATAATCTCATAGACGGACGTATTTTTTTTAAAAAAAAATTATATGCATATCTATATGTGCGAATACGTGGGTGTGGGATTGTGAGCATGAGGCTTGAGATGCATGGACGCACGTTGGCTTAGAAGTCAATTGGTCAGGTGAGTCAACGAACGTAATTAACTTCCATGCGCGAGTTAAGTGCCTATTATAACTTTCTAAATAGAATTAGCATTATTTTGGAGTGATATTCTTGTATTTTAAATATCAACCATACATTAAAGAAAACACTGGTTGTTGATTGTCGCAGAACGTTTCTTTGTACTTGAGTCGTCGTTATATTTTATGCTTCTTCTTTTTTTATAAAAATATATATTTTTTTAATATATTTTATGCTTCAATAAGTACTTTTGTTGGGTTCGTGTATATATGTCGTTAAGAAGACCGAATCGTTAGAATCTCGTTTTTAATTATTTATTATACACTAATTGGTTGATAAATAAATCAGTTGCTACACGTTAAATTAAAATAATTGATTCAAAATAAATTATTAAACAGCTAGAATAAAATTAACAAATTGAAACATTGACCTTTAATCTATCGGTAAACTACAATTATAATTGTCACACAATCAAATAGTTTCAACTTGTTGCAATAAACTTTTGTGGATTATAAGAAAAATATCATTACTAACGACGAATGATACAGTTGGCACGTAACGACCATGCGAACGCGGGAGAAGATGCACCGTATGACCGGTTAATAACCGGTCTGATCGTTTAACCGTCTCTACAAGTAAGAGACAGTGTTATTACCTAACAACAAGCTGAAGGCGTTGGTCCTGAAAGATTCCAAATTAAGCCTGCAGCCACATCAGGTTTGAGATGCACAATCGGAATAATCATATGTATATGCCAAAATCAACTCGTAGAAACTTATCAGAAATTCAGCATAGGTATATATATACATATGCAGTATACAGTTCAGTTGAAACTGCCTAAATTGCTTTTTTATGTTAAGAGTAAAATAAAGTTGAACGCGTTACCAGAATATCATTGATACAAGACGCTACTTTACTTGCTAGCAAGATAATTTAAGTTCGGTTTAATATAACTGCAAGTTGGTGTCTACAGTTGTGGTGAAAAATAAGGAAAAATTGGGGCATTCCGAGAATTGAACTCGGGACCTCTCGCACCCTAAGCGAGAATCATACCACTAGACCAAATGCCCTTTTTGATGTTGTTGCCTTGACCTTTTTTTATCTAACCCATCTTGCTAGTTGAAATATTGTCTGCTTTGTTTTGCTATAAGCCTAGAAGACTGGAATCATAATCGGTTCAGCATTTGGTGTACTTATTTTGTGAAATTCTAGTAACCAAATGCTATAGAGACCTTTAGAAAACGACATTTTACTTATTATTCTTATGCACACATAGGTGAACCAGACTTAACCGGTATCCAAATGTGGTTTCCTACAATACTCCTAAACTTGATTTCCAATTGAAAATCAACCAAAAATGAGATAAATAATAGCAATGTACATATAATCAGCATCATTCTTCATCAATTGATCATCAATCATATCTTTAGACATCGCCGACATCTCTTCTTCAGAGTGGTGTCTCCCAAAAGTGTACTCACCACTCGCACCTAACTCCAGCACTCTAGATTGTTCAACTGCTCTAACTCTTCCACCGTCGATATATATAGTTGACTAAATTGATAATCAATAGGTACAATGGAAAGTATTATCGGATGCGTGATTATCAATTTTTTTTTTTAATTTATAATTAAGTATATCACTCAGAACTATATATTTTGTTTCCATAATTAGGTAAAACCATACAGTTTTTCTCAACCAGGAAATATACAAATTTATTGTTGCTATTTTCCCATGCAAAATTCGATCCAAATACAAATTTCATGCAAACCCACACCAATCATAACAATCGATTTTTTTTTCCAATTACAAGAATCGATTTATATGATCATTTTAACCAAAAAGAAATCATTGTACAGAGTTGGAGAGCAAAGCTTGTATTTCTTCAAGTGATCGGCCTTTAGTCTCCGGTACTAGAAAGTATATAAATACAATCGAAAAGGCGGAGACCATTGAGAAGATGAAGAACATTCCTTGAAAAAATGAACCAAAAGAAAATACAATAATTATAACGTTAATTAATTAAGTTACTACTTATATTTATATATATACGTTTAGTGTATTTACCTGATGCATTCCATTGTAGCATGAAGTTGAAAGTGTATGTGATTACCCAACCAAATAACCAATTAGTTACGGTAACTAAGGTTCCAGCTGATACTTTCACATTCATGGGAAATATCTGCAAACAAAACAAAATATATTTATTTGTATAAGTTAACTCATCACTGATAAAAACTAAGGGAAAATATGAAACAAAAACATGAAATATAAAACATTGGAATACCTCAGACATTATAATCCATGGTAGTCCTCCCATTCCCATCGCAAATGCCACAATGTGACCCTATACATCGATCCCACAAATTACCAACTAAAACTAATCAGCAATGAAAGAAGTTAATAAGAAAAAATAAATAAATTGAAGTTGTAAGAACCGATCCTTAACTTTTTCTTAATTTTTTTTTTTGTTAAAGTTAAGAACCGGTTCTTAACTTCCGCTAAGAACCCTCTGTAAGAACCCCTAATGGACATGTTCTAACTAAAACAATTTTGCATTTTTTGTTACGTTATTTTTTTTTTTTTGAAAAAAAAGTAGGGCTATTACCAATACGCCGATGCAAGTCAAGATGGGAGTGAGATCTGGGAGAATTCCAAATGACTGCTCCACAATTAACAAAATTTAAGACAATAATTAGCTCAGAAGGTTGCATGTTTATATCTACAATGTTGTTAATAATTTCACGTTCATATAAGCATATTAATAGACTTAAATTCACCTGGAAACCGTAGGAAACACTTAACAGCAAAGCACTTAAGCCCATGGCAGCACACGAAGACTGTTCAAATTTACATTAAAACATAATTTTTAGTTTGATGAAGAAAATGTATACTTAATATTTGATTTGAGTTAGTATATTTAACCATTAGGAGTGTTCTCCTCCCCAATTTATCGACTATGATTGTTCCCAGCATTGCTTTCGGAACCTGAAAAAATAATCGAATAATTCATTCTTTTTAGTATTGAGATTTCTCTGATATTATAAGTGTTCTTTTCTTCTTGAAAACTTACCATGATGGTGGCTATTACTGATGTGCCGATAGCACTTGGAAATCCTGAAAGTAAAATAATAAGATAACATTTTCTAACTGGATTAAACTATTTACACATGTTATGTTCATTTTGTCTATTAAAGTGTATCATAACTATATAATACTGACATTAATATTTAGGATCTTCTCCTTCTATAACTTACCTCCTTTTTGGAAGAGGCTACTGGCATAATAGGTTACACCGGAGCTACCGCTCAATTGTTGCAAAAACATTAAACCAACTCCGATCTGTATACAAACATTTGTCATTACATAATAACTGAACTACCATTAATTGAAAACAGTCAAATTTCATTAGAAATTATATTTTTTTTTAGTTCAAATACTTACAAGTAACGGATATGCATATCGTCTCTGAAACAAATCAGCCATTCGAGTTTCACCATCGAGCTCCGATAGTTCTATGGTGTCCTGTAAAAGAAAATAAAATGAAAACCAATACTATATAATGGAATATTTTTATTTATAAGAATGGAAGCTTGATACCCTAATTGTGTTTGCTTCACGAGAAATGTCCACATCTGGTCCCCTAAGACGTTGCAAAGCTGATCGGCATTCTTTATCACGACCTTTTTTTGCCTGTCACAAAGAACAAAAAATAACAAAAAATATTTAAAATTCTTCAAACTATAATAAGTTATATTCATAGAAACCAATACCACATGCAAATATAAGTAAAGTTACCAGCCATCTCGGAGACTCGGGAATGAAAAATAAACAAAAAACGTGGAGGACACATGGTATGAAGCCTGGAACATTAAAAAAAAATCACAATCTTAAATTAAACCGGTTTGAATTAAATCAATCATTCTTCTAACGGTTAGATAATTATATGATATAACCATACCGACTATTGCTAGCCATCTCCATGGAATGAAATTGCCAATGATGAAGAAGAGTGCAATGCCGCAATTTTGCATCAACTGCAACACATTAGTATAACAAGATTTTTATGTTATTTCCCCAAGTACAACGCTGGATCGGTTTGGATTAATTTGGTTAGAATTTAAACCGGTCTTAACGTACTTGATTGGCGAACACAAACGATCCACGGACATGCTTTGGTGCAATTTCAGCTATATAGACTGGAATCTACATGAAACACAACTTTGTAATATAGTTACGTGAATATTCTATTTTCTTTATGTCGGTTCAGTAATTTATCATTTTTGTATTGAAAATGAAGCTTTACCACGTAGCTAAATAAACCAACACCGATTCCAAGTAACAATCTTCCACAGTCCAGCCACAATGCATCCTTCAAATATGAAATATAAAAAAAGATAATTTATCACATAAAAATAAACAAGAGAAACAATAAGATAATAATTCATCACATTGAAAAAAAAAAAACAAGAAGTAGAAACAAACCTGAGCCAATGCTACGGCAAGCCAGCCTGTAAGGCAGAAGGCTTCGCAAAACAACATGGTCTGTTTTTCGAGAAAATTACAGTGGTAAAAAGGTAAGTATTAGTCGGTTCAGTAGATAAAACCGGTCAAACCAAACCATATTATAAAATCAAAACCGGAATCTTACATGTTTTCTTCCCAAGACGTCAGCGACTTTACCGCTGAATATTGCACCAATCAAACCTCCTAACGTCAAAATCGACCCGAACATTGAGTACTGCGTGATCAATACAATAGATATGGTCAAATTTAGAAGTCAAACTTTTTTTTTTCCAATTGCGCAATAGTATATTCACCTCTGCAACTGAGAGAGATAAGTCTTTGGTAATCCCTGACTGCGCACCTGATGAAAAACCGGCCTACAAAACCGTTACATACCAAAAATCAATAAAGCCGGTTCAGTCATTTGTACAAAAGCAAAATTGAGATTCGTAAACCGGATGTTTTGTAGTTAAATCGTGTAAGAACTAAAAGCATGATTAACTCCCGTCTCTTAACTAAGATTCTTAACTCATAATTTGACCTTTTTTCATATTTTTCGGTTAAGAGAGGATTCTTAGAATATTATTATCCGGATTTTTTAAAAAGGTCACTTGCACTGTTCGCGGGTCCCACTGACATGTGAGGCCCGTGAACAGTGCAAGAAACGATTCCAAAAACTCTATTTCTTACGCTGTTCATGAACCCCACTGATATGTGTCGACCCGCGAAACCCCTTTTAAAATTTTTAAAAATAATAATATCTCTTATTTAAAAGATAATTCTTAGTTTTTCTTAGTTAAAGAGACTAATATTAATCATGATCTAAGAAGCTAATAAAACAAGGATATAGACTCACGCCACAACCGGTGCAGAAGGAGCCAGAGACGGTAACAAAGGTGCTGAGAAAAACAGTGGCGGTAACACGACAATCACCATCGTCGTTTTGAGATTTCTTGATAATATCTCTCGGTGATTTCCTGGTAATATCTCTTGGTGATTTCTTGGTAATATCTCTAGGTGATTTCCTCGATAATCCAGTTTCAAGAAAAAGGTCTTCGTTTGGGAACTTCCTTTCTCTTATGCTTAAGCTCTTCCTCAGTAACCCTTTCTCCATGCTTTTTTGTCTATCCATGTTACTGTTTTCTTTTTTGTTAGGAAGATACAATAAAAGTTGATTTAAAAGAAAAAATAACTAGAAAAGTAGAGAGGTCGAGTTTCTTGAGAGGTTCTTATACATTCAAATTGAGGATTGGATTTTTGTCTACTCGGATATATTCAGTGGACTAGGTCAAACTGTGGTTCATCTTATTATATTTGAGTAATGGCATTTTGTTAATATTATCAGAAATTTTGGAATAGGTCCTCCCCCGTATATAATTGATTTTATATATATATATGAGAAGGCCGCTCAAAATAACACAATTTTTTAGGGGAAAAAATGCTCTGTTTTAGATTGAGTCATCTTCGTTGAACTTGACTATGTGTTTGGTTTTTGTTTTCTATGATTGTTTTTTGCTTAATTGTACTTGTTACAGTGATAGTTTTATTTGTGTTTTCCTAAATGTATACATGCATGCAAATAATAAATTCATGTGTTTTATGTTCAATGCTAACGAAAACTCTAGATGACAAAAAAAAGAAGGCAAGTGCGATGAGTTTGTGCGAAATTGTAAAAAAAAGAAAAAAAATCTTATGTTGTTATCAATGAGATAATTGAAAAGTCGTTGCGACTTTTATTTTTCTGGTAGACCATTCTTTGTTTTTTTGTTAAACACAAATATTTGACTATTCTCTATGTACATATACATCCAAGGAGCAATATCAATGAAGTTGATCCATTTCGAGTACTGTGAATGAATTTTATATTGATCAAAATCTCGTCAAGTTTGACTGACCTATATGCATATATATATATATATATATATATATTATATTGCATAGATGTTAAATATACCTTTTGATCTATTTGATCACAAATGCAATAACCAAGCTAGAGAGTAAAGATATATATAAATTTTATTTTTATTCATTGTCCGTTTCAATTCGAACTAAAAATTATGAATATATGTAATTTTATGAAATGAAACAAATACTAATCTGTAATATTCGTAAATTATAAAAACTAATATTTTTAGAAACAAATATATAATTTGATATATTTATTTATTTTTAAAAATTTATATATATAATGTTAAAAATATTATATTTTATGTATATTTTATTTGTTAAATTTATTAGATTAGTTACTAATTTTTAAAAAATATTTTTTATATATTTTTATAATAAACTATTATTATTTTATATTTTTATTTATTATTTATTTTATTTTACTTGTACGAATTAAATTTGATATCTAGTTAGAAATATATAATTTATCAGATATTCAAGACACTGAATATTAAAATATTTGCTGATGTACTTTGAACCGAATTGGATAATTAATTATTTTGATAAAATAGATTGAATCATAAATATCTTAAAATCTGGATATTTTATCTGAGCCTACCTCTAAATACACACGTCTTTTCAACGTTTTCATTAAAATTCAGTTTCGACCTACAACACTGACCCATCATTTTTCAAGAGTTAACTACCGTCCATGGAAAATTTTGGAAATTACCAATTGCCATGCGCTGTTTGTAGTGCTCACAAAAATCCCATTAGGCCTTTTAAATAAAGCGGATGAGAAATAACGATAGGCCCAATGTGAATTACGGCTATTGGGCAAAAAATACACTATCTAAAAGCCAATTAGGACTGTTTCGTTCCATTTTCTTGCCCACTATTTTCTGAAAAGAATTGGACTACCCAATCTCAAATATTGTTAACTCATTTGAATAAATAAAAATTTGATCCGTAGCTCACTATCTTCACTGATTTTTTTTAGCAAACTATGCAGTGCGTAACTCATACGCGACTATGACGTGATCGACCAACTAACCTACTAGTTTTGTCTCTAACTCGGTAATGTTCAATAGATTCGCTTAAGAACTTTATATATTGAGCTCATGAGGCTGCTCAGATTATTCATCTTCAATTTGGTTTAGTCTTCTAATTTATACATAAGAAAAGGAATTCAAGTAACATAATGAAGCGTTAGAGAAAATGGAATTAGAGTTTAAGCTTTTTTTTATCATCTAGTTAAAATATCTTGATATGAGAAGAAGCGTCTACTAGTCAAGGATTAGTAACTGGACTGGACTGTCTAGTCGATTAGCGACTTCTAGAACAACTTTCCCAATTTTTATTTTTTATTTTTAAAACTAACCAAATCAACGAGATCATGGAAAGTTGAGAAAAGGTTAGTTCATGAGATCATTCCCATAATATTCTCTTTGTTCCTTTCTGATTTGTAAAAATATACTTATCTTTCTAAAAGTGATTCCATTTCTGTTTTACAAATCATGTTGATACGTGCAAGTGGCCAACTAGGAATATTTTAACAATATCTTGGTTGGTACCACTTGTAAGAATTGATAATAGCATTAAGGAATTAAATTTCAAGATAGTTTTGTAGTGACCCCCAAAAAGTCAAGATAATTAATCATTAAAGTCAAGATAAAACGTCGGTACGGTGACTGAACTTTCAAAATGATTAATCCTTATAATTTATGCAAATCAGGTGTGCTAAGTGATCTGTCACATGTCTGGTTGGGTTGGCACATCAATATCTTAATGAATGTTAAGAATTAGAGAAATTCTCATTTTAGAAGCTTTAAAGAACTTGTTTTTATCAAACTTACATAGACAAATATAGTCTAAAAATAAACACCTCAACATTCAATAAAATTACATGATTGAGGCCAGAAAAAAAATGGAACAAAACTTACAAACCAAATATGGGAATCCACCAAATATGATTAGTCGGCCAAAGTTTATTGTATTATGAAACTTACAGTGAAAGCAAAAACACAGCAACTGAAAAGTAACTTTTATAATTCATTTGTGCATAAAGTGGGACTATACTATACATGAATGGGAGTAGCTGAGTAACACACAAAGAGAGAAACATAGAGATCTAAACCTTTTTTTTCTTCAAATGATCCCTTTGTTTCTCTGTTGTATAAAATGAGGAAACAATTATAACAAAAACTACTATAAACCTCCCCCATTTGAATCCAAAAAAAATAACTATGAACAGGTAAAGTCTCAATCTCATTGTAGAAAATCTGTAAGAGAAGCTTGTATATCTTCTAGTGTTCTTCCTTTGGTTTCTGGTACCATCGCATAAATGAAGACTATACCCGCAGCACAGATACTAAAGAAGATCAAGAACGTTCCTGAAAAATTTAAAGTACAAAAATGAGATAAAGGATGTAATAACTAACAATGTATGATCATTTTGAGATTTTAGTTGACTATATAATAATACCTGATGCATTCCATTCTAACATGAAGTTGTAGGCGAAAGCTACAATCCAACTAAAGGACCAGTTGGCTAAGGTAACCAGAGTCCCAGCTGATACTTTAACATTCATTGGGAAAATCTGCAAAATAAAAAAATGTTTTTATCTTTTTAGAGCTGAAAACAGTATAATGACTTTGAGGATAAGCTTTTTTTTTTAAAGAAGTAAATGATGGTTTATACCTCAGACATGATGATCCATGGTAAGCCTCCCATGCCTACGGCAAATGAAGAGATGAAACCCTGATATTTTTGGAATGTAAAAGTCAGATTAATTTTATTCAAAGAGCATTGTTTTTTAGTTGCTTGTTTTTATGTCAAAAGATGTTTATACATACCACTACACCGATGCATGTAAAAATGGGAGTGAGCTCATCGAGCATGCCATATGACTGTCCAAGAAGGAAAAAAACAGAAATGATAAATATAACAATTTTTTCAAAGTTTGTATATCTTTTTGGTTAAACAAGTTGTTAATTTTACCCGAAAACTAAAGGAAAATGCGAGGAACAAGCTGCAAAGGCACATTCCACTAGTAGAAGCCTGAAATTAAAGATAATTCATTTCTTGTTAAAAGGGATGCTAAATTTTCTTTTCTTCATTTCATATTTGATCAGAAAAAAAGATACAAAATGTTTACCAGTAGAAGTGGCCTTCGTCCCATTTTCTCAACCAAAATCAGACCCAATATTGCTTTTGGTATCTACAAACAAGAACACATAATGCATAAGTGTAGTTCCTGGAAGAAATGTTTCTTTTTTTTCCAATGAAGCTGTATGCAAAGACATACCATGATCACTGCAAGAATCATTGAGCCAATGCTGCTTGGAAATCCTGTCAAGAGCAAATATTTGTTACTCCAAATGAAAACAAATCAACAATAGTTACATGAGTAACATAGTTTGTTTTTGCTATTTTACCTCCTTTATCAAATACACTACCAACATAGAACATAATCCCTGAGCTTCCAGAGAGCTGTTGTAGAAGCATTAGCCCCACACCAATCTTTAAAAAGTTCACAAAATTTCAGTAAAATGACCAAAGAGAATATCACATATTCACCACAAAAGGTTATAGAGTAACTTACAACAAGTGATGGAGCATATCTCCTCTGGAACAAATCCATAACCCGAGATTTTGGTCCTTCTTCAAACAAGATCATGGTTTCCTAAAGTTGTAAAGTAAATGATTATTAGCAACGTTTTTGAGTTGAAACAACAAGAAATTTTTTTTTAGAAAATAGTTGTAATATATACTTTGATAGTGTTGGCTTCTTCAGAGACATCAGCATCCTCTCCACGGAGAAGCTGCAATGAAGCTCTACATTCTTCGTCAAGTCCCCATTTCCCCTACATATCATTTAAACCAAAATTACATTTATTAACTTCACATTTTTTTTTCCTATAAACATTAAAACTTTTAAAAAGGGTTTAAACATACCAGCAATCTAGGGGACTCTGGAATGAAGAATAAAGTCACAACTTGCAAAACACATGGAATCAGACCTGAGAAAGAAACCAATAAAACTCAAAATCATTCTTCTCCCATCACTAAAGTTGTTAGAAAACAAAATATTTAAAAAAAACAATTAAGCTTACCTACTAACGCCAAGTTACGCCAATGAACAAAATTTCCAATGACGTAATATAATGACAACCCACAACTTTGCATCAGCTGTAACAACAAACATTAGTATATGATATATCAGAATATTTTCTGTCTAAATCATATTATTATTCCTTGATTATTCTTTAAATTACCTGATTAGCAAATACAAATGCTCCTCGGACATGTTTTGGTGTTATTTCCGCGATATAAACTGGTATCTGGTTGCAACAGAGTTAATATAGTATCAGTTTAAACTAACCAAAAAAAAACTATATTAATAAAGAGATTAGTAAGAAAATAATTACCACGTAGCTGAATAAACCAACTGCAAACCCAGTGGAAAACCTTCCACCATCTAGCCAAACCGTATCCTTTGCAAATGCTATTGCAAGCCAACCGGCGATGCAGAAGATTTGAGCAAACCACATTGTCTGTTTTTTATTTATTTTTTGAAGAACAAAGAGAAAATCAGTATAGGCAAGAAGTTTTTCACCAAATAAAAAAACAGAGGATATAAATGGTAAGTTTAAGATTAATTACCCCTTTTCGACCTATGAGATCTGAGACTTTCCCACTGAAGATGGCACCAAACATGGCTCCAAAAGTCATGATTGAACCAAACATGGAGTACTAAAGAAGTAAAAACAGAGACAAATATAAGCAAAAAATAGAAGTTAGACTAAACTTTAATTAATTGAATTAAGAAGAATCATGAAATGGTTTTGTGTTCTTACTTGTGCAACAGAGAGGCCTAGATCATTTGTGATCCCTGTTTGAGCTACTGATGAATAACCTGCCTGTAATACATAGTTTTTATATATATATATATATATATATGATTTATTCTTAATGTTTTAAACATAAAACATGAATTAAAGATGATGAAGAATGATTTGACTTACCGCACAACCGAAGCAGAAAGAGCCACAAACAGATACGAAGGTACTGAAGAGCACAACCAAAGTGATACGACACTCGTTGATGTCGTTTCGGTTCTTGTTCAGTAAGCCAGCTTCTAGGTTTCTTTGGTTCTCCGATATCGTCATGATCTCTCAGTTTATTTCTTTGCTCTTTTCTTAAGAGTATTTTTTTTTTCTTAAAGAGTATTTGCGAAGATATTTTGTTTGCGATTGCTTTTTGGATTCGACGTGAAGACTAACTCGAAAGATAAAGCTCATTTATATTCCTTGAGTAGTGGAGGAACGAAAGCCAGAGGTCAGCTTCCATCTTTTCTTTTGTGTCACGTTTCCTTTTTGTTTTTAAATAAAAATTAAATTATATTTGTTTTATTTTCTTTTTTCTTTGTTTTTGGAAAAACCTTAAATTTTCTTTTTCTTTTTAAACTCTTTAACTATTGCTTTTTATTCCATTTGATATTTTGTTACTTGAGACTTTTTATTATTTAAATTATGTTATTAATCATCTTTATCAATTTATTCTTTTGTTTTTTTTTGACTACAGTGGCTTTTATCCTTCTTTATTGGGTAACTTTGATAATGGACCCTACCAGGAATCAGATCCGTAATAGAGTGAATTTGCGATGAATTATGTATCTGATAATGTCTAAATGCACTTATGAATCTGTATTTGCATAAACTAACTAGCTAAGATTTGTTATATTTTTCAAAGTTAATGGTATACTGAACAGAATTATCCATAAATACAAAATTTGTCTGCATATGTAGAAATTATAATCATCTAGACATGCTTCCATAGTTTGTTTTTTTTTCAGTATACTCGTTAAAAAAAACTGACAAGTGTCTTAGAATTTGAATGTAGGTTTTTTGTCAAAAACACATGTTTTGCGCCATTAACAAATAAAAAAGCACATGATTTGAATTATTTGTTGTTGTCCAGACAAAAAAATTCTTGTCACATGCAAATTATGGATTGGTCAGACACATGCATGGTTCTCTCTAGTGAAAATAAAGAAAAATAAGTAAACTCAAATTCAATATAATTGTAAGAACCATTTATTTTCTAGAGGTAGTATATATATACAAATATACCTAATTGTTTTTATTCTAACCACCGTTTTACAAAGTCAAAACATCAATTGCCGCGTATACTACTAGTCTAATAGACTAGTAGTTCGAGTCTTAAAATACTCTTGATCAAAAGAGAGTAGGATATAATATTAATCCATACTTTATACTTACGTGATTAATCAATTTAGAAATCATGGATGTTCGTATCAATCATCACGAATTGAAAAGAGTTGTCACATTGAATATATATATATAGTTGCATGCAATAGTAAACGCGTTGTTAGAGAGCTTTGAAGTTGTCATTAAAAAAAAAAAGCCGTGTACGTTATCTGTTGCGTTAGAGTAATGATCCAATTCGAGATTACTTGTAAGCAAAGGTAGAAACTACATATCCATATTTAAATGTCTTACGCTCACCGGTATACCCTCGCATTATTTCAAATTCATGACATTATTTTCATATCTAGTTTGATAAAGACAGATTCTGATTGCTTTCTTGGAGATAAGAAGATCGATCATGAAACCATCAACAACCTTTAAAAGGTATTTATTGTCCTATCTAAACATATCTTTAAAAGGAAAATCAAATGTAATTGTAGGCTTTTATAGCCAAATATGAGATATTAGATTTTATTTATTTTTTGAGACTCTAAATATGATGTTTAGTATGAATTATTGAATGTGCGTTAAAATTCTAAAAACTCAGTCATGAGAGATTGTTGTTGTTGTTGTGTTTACTGATTTTAGAAGTTGTTGAAAACATGTCACAATACATGCCTCGAAGTGTTTGCATTTTGAAAGAAGATGACTTGTTGAGTGGATCTTATCATCTCTTGGCACATGCTTTGAGAAAAGTCAAAGACCGAGTAACACGTTTACAAGTGTATTGAGTTAAAATGCCGTAGCAGTAAAGGTTTTGTACAAATTGAGTTTTTTTTTTCTTATTACTTTCTTTGTCTTAGATAGATTTTAATTTTGGTCACACATTAAAAACACATTATTTTATTATAAATACATGGATACATCATTTTATGCAATTATCAATTATCGATAAAATAAAATTAATAATAATTTAATAAATTCAGTTATTTTTACTTTATGACTGTTTAGAGAGTTCATTGGTTAACCAAGTTTTTTTTTTTTTTTTAGAATTTGATTGTAAAGTATGTGTCTTTATAATTTTATAAACAAGTCACATTAACCAATGAGCTCTCCGGAGTCATAAGGTGAATTGGAGTTAAAACTGATATGAGCGAGTTGGAAATTGGGATCATAAGCTTGTTTGAATGTAACTTGTTTATAAAATTATAAAGACAAATACTTTACAATCAAATTCTAAAAAAAATGAAAAATGCTTTACAAGCATGGGAGTAATCTACAGTTATATAAATTGTTGTTATTACAGACAAGTGGAGCTCGAGACAGAAAATACAATAATAGAAGTAAACATGGGTTAAAAGATAAAAGTGTGTCTACTATTTATTCATTTGTTTAGTCGAAATCCTCTTGTGGTGCATTGGATCCAGTATCTCTCTTCCCTTCACATGTCCGATAGATATACATTCATATGGTGTTCTCTTGTCGTCTTTCCTGTGTTGATTTCCCCTAAAATAATTTGGCTTTTTGATTATAATAGCAGAAGATATATAGAATAATAAGTGAACTTCGATATTCGTGAAAGAACAATACCAACAAAATTCGTGTTTATTTTATTTGAATAGTTCACGTTTTTAGTATGAACAGAGTACTTACCAGTGCGCAACTCTGATCTACTTTCTTTTATGTTAAGTGATAGGATTTTAATTTGGATTTTTTTTTTGTCTTGAGTTTTAAGTTTAGGATACTGATTAAAATTGATTGATAATGATCAAAAGACCAAGATTTTACGTACATATCAGAAAATGATGGAAAAACAATCAACCATAACTATTGTTGATGATGAGAAATGGTGTATTTTTTTTTAGCGGTTGAAGGTTTCCAAAACCATGAAACCAGCAGAAAGAAACTATTTTAACATGTTCTCTAGTTTTTTTATTAGTCCGAAAGAAATATGAGTTATATGTCCAAAAGTTTTAGGTAAGCAAAAAAAGCATTTTTTTTTTGGGAAACACATTCAATACTCTTAACCAGAGTTAGTTGAAGTCATAATGGCAAGCTCAGTAGACAAAACCTGTTTCGCTAAACTGTCTGCTACCTTGTTTCTCACGTGAGATTCAGGCAAGAAAAAGTATTTAAAACGTTATTCTTTTTGGTGAACTGAGAAGTTGGGAACATGATAGATAGGATATGAACTGTGACATCATGAAATGAATGTTGAGAAAGGGACTATAGCCTGGACCACTGCGAAAGGATATGCATATCAGACAAACTCTTATCATTTGATTGTTTAATGTCCAGTGAGTGCTTCTAAGTTCTGCTTAAATTAATAAACGCACTAACACACACCTGAAATGACGTACGAGAATCTAAACTTTTTGGATTTAAGGTTAAAAGCTTTTCGGATATATATATATTATTTAGATAACAAAGGATTAAAAAAATACAGAAATGTTTTCAAATCGAGTAAATCTCCATATACATTAGACATACCGGAAGCCAAAACCGGTTTGTAACAAAAAAAATCGACCTGTATATACTATTTTTTGGATTAAGTTAAGTGGATTCATGCTATTGCTACAAACCGTTGTGGTGCATATCTAAAGCCATTCAGATAAATCACCATGTACCAGGAGGTATTGACCAAAACGACCCCGGCGTCCCAACACCTTCAGCGACGGGAAATGAACCGAGTCCAGCTTCCGTTTGTTGAGCCAAAAAAGCTTGAATTTCATCATCTATACTGTTATTGTAAGCTGTTGGTTGAGCCGGAGGAAGTGTTTGAGCTTGTGCCTGAACTGGTATATAATTATAAGCTGTTGGCTGGGGAAGTGTTTGAGCTTGTGTCTGAACTGGACGAGTAGGTCGAATGATCATGTGGTCATACCCCGTGGAACCTGGCATTAGGCTGCCTCGCATCCGTACCTGTGGGCGCCAGTTGTTTCCTGTGTTAGCAGGAGTCAAATTCATGGACTCACGCGATGTGAACTGTTCCGCTGCGCCACCAGGATCCTGTCTTTGAACAGATCTTTGCATGTGTCTCTGTTCAGAGGTCCCTCCATAGTTGGCACCTAAAGTCTGGGGACGTGTAATGGAAGATGGGATCGATCTGTCATGTACAGTGGACGGAAGCCTCTGGTTCTGTAAACATGGTGGTCAGGATCATGTAAAGATCACAAAACAAATTTTGAAACAGATGAGAATCTTAAACAAAAAAACACACCATGGAGTAAAATGGATGACAAACCTGCATTGCATACTGGTGATGTAACGGAGGAGGCATGGGTGTCAACTGAGTTTGAGTTGTGCTATTTCCATAGATGTGGTTCCATCTCTCCATCAAATCAGTGGTTCTTCCAAGACAATTTCTAAGGGGCGTAACATGTGACCCTTGAAATTGAGAAGACTGAGCACCAGGCATTGATGTCTGAAAGTTTGCCGTATTTGTAGCTAATCTATCTTGCGGATATGGGTTGGTTCGCGTGTTTCCTACTTGCGTAGAGTTGATGAAGTGTTGCTGCCCAACAAAAGTATTCAAAGTTTGTGGCAACTCTGGCAGTGCAGCAGACAAACCCTGAATCTCGGATACACAAGGCTTCTGTTCATTGACTTGAGTGCCTCCGGATGTTTCCATTTCATTATCATCTCTGGTAAGATCCAAAACAGTAGGCCCCAGGTTTTGGAAACTAGTCGAGTCCCCGCGTACATGAGTGGTTTCCGGCACAGCTCCCACATTATCACCGTTCTCCGTTAAAATCCTCCATGATCCATCAGAAGAGATAACCACATCCGTAGCATTACATCCCACCTCTTCGAGAATCTGTGGATACTAGACAAGGTTATTTATCGAGCGTAGGATGTCAAAAGATATACCACCAAGCAAAAGTAGTAAGCTACTTACCTTTATCATGGTTTGATCTACACGGATGTCAGTATAGCAGACAGACTGATTGCAATGCGGGCAGCGCCATGATGGTATTCTCGTATTTATTTTGACGTAGTTCCAGAAATCAAAACACTACAACAGAAAGGAACAGTATATTATAATTTTGATAAGCCAAGCCTCCTTTTATAAGCTATTTATAAAGCACAAGCTGAAACATGTGAAATCAGAGGTCATTATTTGAATGCTACTGGGGATGCATGCGGAGAAATGATGAAAACTGAAGCGCTGACTGTATTTGCCTAGCAACTTACACAATTATAATGTATTTACATACCAAAATATAATTCAACAAGACATGTTATGGATGGTAACAACGAAGCAATGTAGCCTTCAATTCTATGTATTAATGAATTTAGTTCTCTTCACCATGATTTAAACAATGGAAACACAAAGACTGGTAATATCATTTCTTGTGCTAAACAGAAAATGCGTCACCTGAAGATGTTTACAGGCATGACCCTTCACAGGAAGTTTGAAACGTGTGCGGCTGTTATAATGGTGGTGATTAATCTTCAAAGGTTAAGGTAACTGTGAAAGCAATTTCTTGAGATGTAAATCTAGAATAACATCCTCGTACCTGATAGGACAACTGAGAGATATCCTTGATGGGCCCTCAATTATGTCACAATCTATAGAAAAAATTGACAAAGACAAACATTATCTGAATTTGTGACTTGATGACTTCAGAAAAAATGTATGAATGCAAAACAACTACATGACTTGATGACTTCATTGTGGGATATGCAATAAACATTAAGCGAATGGTTTCTTCTCCTACTGACTAAAAGCTCTTGAATTTACCTGGATTTGATTCAATGACTTCAGAATGAACATAATCTTTCAGCAAGGGATTGGCCGGTAGTGGTATGGCATCCCATAAGGCAATAATAATGAGGTAACTACCTATAGCAAATGGAAATCTGTTCATTATCGCTGAAAATGAGAAGACAAACGAAGATGGTGGATATAATATCAATTCAACGGAAACCTCCAAAACAGCCTATTGCTTGCAGAAGATTTGACCCAGCGTTGAGCAGGCTAGTAACATTCGTTGGAGACTGCGGCCCAGAATCCTGAAAAAATTATAATGAACAATTGCTTGTTAAATAGTAAGTACTTCAAAAACATATCCGAGAAACAAGCAAATGCACCAAACCATTGATAAGCCATATCTCTTGTCAACGCCCTTTCCATTCAACAGAAAGCTGTAATTTCACATAGAAGCTAATGTGGTTAGTAAACATACAGAAACTGCTTCCCAAAACGGAAAAAGGGAAAGCAATACAACCACACCTGACTTCTTGAGGATGTATAATACAACTAGATTTGCTTATGTCCTCTGTCCGGAAAACAAATAATCCCTAAAGAGCAAGCAAGATTCCCGTAATAAACCATTAAGCATTATAAGCGGATATATCAACAAAGACCCAACTATATAAAATGCTGAAGTGACACGACCAGCAAAGCTTAAAAGTACATTCATGCATCTATATATCTACTTGCACTAAAAACTTGATGAATGCAGGAGAAACCACACATGCACAACACAATATGAGCGACAAAAGCGAATTTAAATGAAGACGCAGAACTAAGGTAGAACCAAGACTGGCAGGGTAATAAAACGCATCCATAACATAAATTCCAATACATACTACTTTCTGTTTCGGAGAATTTTGCAACATCTTTTTTGAAACATGGAAGTCCTTCATCAATATGTTTGATTCTGCCTGCCAGAGGATAAAAAAAGCTAACTTAGCACACATTAAGAGGTGCTTAGAACTGAATAAAGAAAACAAAAGTCACCTCCGCCTCAGAAGAAACAAGAATTTGCCACAGCTTTACAAATGGATAGAACCTACAGAATCAAACAAACCAACATTCCGATCTTAGAACTCTTGCTAGTGTGAACAAGATTGCCTAAGTAAGAAGCTGTCAGATACAATCAACTACTAAATCCTCACAAATTATAATATCATAAGGAAAATTGCAGCCTACCTCTCCATGACCTGCGGAATCAGACTGACGGGATTATTTACACCAGAGGTGACGTTTTCAGGACTGCTGAAACCCTTCCACATCTGTACTTGAAGAAAAACATCACTAAAACCCTCAAAAAAAAACAGAAGTTCGTCTAGAACTACACATACCGAGTCTACATGAGCCAACAGTTCTTGTGATTCTCTCTCCGCGAACCATCCAAGCCAACAAGCAGTCTGCGCTAGAAACATAAAGTAAACATTATATACCTCAAGCAAGTAACATATACACTATACAGTACGCATTCTATCTAAATCAGCAAACTTGAAGGAAATTCTGAATCTAGTGGCTCTGGCCACAGTGCCGGTCCTGGGAAAAGCCGAATGAAACTTTGGCTTTAGGCCCCAATTTTTTTGAAGAAAACTACATATAGATATGCCTCCAAAAAAAATTTTTAGTTGAAATCTTTAATAAACAACCTATGACCCCCCTAAATTTCAAGACCGGCCTTGCGCTGCCAAAATGTGACAATTATCAGCGAATATCATTCAAAAACCACCACAACTCTTACTAATTCAAACTCTGTTCTTATGTTACCTTAACTGAGATCATCAGCGTCATTATCACTGCCTTCGTTTCATCATCACATCTACGTTGAAACACCTGCACCATAAAACACACAGAAACAACAGCCAGCATGAGTGTACGTACACTAACCCAAAGAAGAAGAAGCACCTTGAGAAACTGAAACTTCAAAAAAGTAAACAAACTTGATTAAGGGTTTTAGCAAGGTCTTGAGCGTCCAACGGAACTTCATCGTTCCCAATAGAGGTATCGATTCGACTGCAAATTCACGAAAACCTTAATCTCAAACTACTGAGATTTCATTCCACCGAATAGTCAAGGAAAGAAATGCAGAGTGACACTTAAAAGCAGATTTACTTAGCGAGAGAGAAGCAGTAATCGTGAAACTCTTTGTTGCTGTCGACCTCACTGCGATGGTTCAACCTATAACGTAAACAATGAAGAATGTTCGTTTAACTTCTCTTTTTTTTAAATCGAAACTATTAAACAAATCGAAAAGTCAAACGAAACGGATAGAAATATTAGACTAAACACAGAGTATAAGAGAAGAGCAAATACGTAGAACTCGTCGGAATCACCATTGATAAGATTCTTCTTCTTCTTCTTCAGTCGTCTCCGAGAAGTTTTATCCCAAACCGTCACGACGTAAGCCGCTAGACAGTAGCTTCACTAGCTTATAACTTTTCTTTATAGTTTGCAGTTAACTCCTGAATGTTTTATAATTTCTCAGCGTGGTCCTTATAAAGTTTGATAATTGTTACTCGATACCCTTCTAGTTATTGTCTTTCTCCATATCTCCCATTAAAAATACGAACGAACGGACCATAATAAACCAACGAGATTTAAAGGCTAGATTAAGTGCCAGGCTGGCAATCCGCGTGATTCCATGACTAACCAATCAGAGTTAATATTCGTAGCCTATAAATAAAGAACGGCAAAGAAACCCTAAAGACACACAACATTTTCCGCTCTCAGACTTCACCAACGATCTATTCGATTTCTTCAATCGTTTTATAATTTTCGCTTCGAAAGAGAGACGATGAGCACCGGCGCAGGAAGCGGCACCACCAAAGGAGGGAGAGGAAAGCCAAAGGCCACCAAGTCCGTCTCTCGTTCATCCAAGGCCGGTCTTCAGTTCCCCGTCGGAAGAATCGCTAGATTCCTCAAGGCAGGGAAATACGCAGAGCGTGTCGGTGCCGGAGCTCCGGTTTATCTCTCCGCCGTTCTTGAATACCTCGCCGCTGAGGTATTATTTTCCCGAATCGAATCGATTCGATTGAGATAGATAAATTAGGTTTCGGTATTTATTCTCCGTACCGTTTTGATTCGATTGGATTTTGGTTGTAGGTGTTGGAGCTTGCTGGAAACGCGGCTAGGGATAACAAGAAGACACGTATTGTGCCGAGACATATACAGCTTGCGGTGAGGAACGATGAGGAGTTGAGTAAGCTTCTGGGAGCTGTGACGATTGCCAACGGAGGAGTGTTGCCGAATATTCATTCTAACCTTTTGCCTTCTAAGGTTGGGAAGAACAAAGGAGATATTGGATCTGCTTCTCAAGAGTTCTGAGTTCTCCTTTTTAGCTCCTTTGTTCTCTTGTTTTTTTTTGGATGTAACTTTTAGCTAATATGCTGTCTTGATTAATTAAGAAAAAATCGGATTCAAACGTTAAGTTTAACAAAGAATCAAAATCGAATTAATCATTAGGTTTTCAAATCTTGATAGATGGTTACACCTTTTAGATAGCTTAAGAGTGGTGTTCTTAGGATTAATCGTGAGTCAAGTAGATGCCTTCATAGTTCATATGGACAATAAAACTTAGGCAAAAGAAAAGAAAAGGTAAAGGTAATCACCCTTTCCGAGCTCATCAGGGTCTGCGTGGACAACAACAGCCATTCTGACAACAGAGTTTGGTGAAATGCTGAATAATCTCTGCTTTCTCTTTGGGTTAGTTTTAGTTCTATTCTATTATATAAACCACACATGTCATGAAGGCTAATGGAAGAAGCTAGATCTTCTGGGGGGGGTTACTGTTTGGGTAATGCATTATTACTACAAAACAATGATGCATCTGAACAAATGGGCCCCCATTCAAAATTGGTGGACTCTTTGGAATCACAGCTTGTGGGCTCCTAGTTTTAAAAAAATTAGTGGACTATCTCTCTCACACCTCTCTTTATGAGATTATGACACATATCCATTACTGAAATAACTATGGACACCCGTCCCAAACTAATAGGATTGATAATCAGTTTGCAAGAAATCATTAAATAAAATAGAGTCACCAATGAAATAACAATGAGTTATATGGATGAGATGTTGTGTAGTGGTCACAACTAAAATCAATTTTTTGTTTGAGGAAAAATACAATATTTTTTTTGCGTTACGTTTTATATTGTTGAGGTCTTTAAGAATATTTGCTTACGTAATTAAATATGTCTATCTTTGTGTTGCTAAAGGCAATTTAAAAAAAAAAAAGAGGGTTGGTGATCGGAATGGAATCACGATTCACGCGTGTTATCCTCTTCAAAAGCATTCAAAACTAATTTTAAAAAGGTGCATTCATTCATTACCCAATCACATTCTCTCCTATATTTTCGCATCTACCAAGTTGCAAATCTCACTTAAATTTTTTTTGTTTTATCCTCAAATCTCACTTCAATTCTTGTTCTAATCGAATATAATACCCCCAGGCCCGTTACAAAACCCATCGCAGACCAAAAAATTGTTTAGTAATTTGCATTAGGTACAACAAATGTTAACCATCTTCATCTCAGCACCATACTTTTTTTTTTGTGTGTGTATTGATGTTTTGAACACATTCACATATACTTGCCCTTCACCGCTTTCTTCATTTTTTTCCCCTCACATCACATTAGGTTTCTAGAGAAATCCCACCGCTATCTCTCTCTATTTGTCGGTCGCTGCTTCTTCTTCGCCCATACACGGTAATATTTTCTTCCTCGATTTTTCCTTTAGAAACCGTGATGAAATAGAAATCGCTATGGCTCCGTAAGATCCATGTGATCTGAGAGTTTTACTATTCAGCGGATCCCGATGAGGAACTGCTCCTAGAAACGTCGTCGTTCTGTTCTGCTCTTCCGTTTATAAAAATATGAGCAGTGTGACGTAATTAGATCGTCGTCGAACTGTACACGCTGGTGGTTTTGATTTGATTTGTTTTTCCGGCTACTCTAAATCGCGGATCGCTGAATTAAGAACGCACTAAAGTGTACAATCGCGTTTGCGTTTTCCGGCGAGTAAGTGAGCGCGGTGAGTCAGTTCTGGTGACGGAAGACGATAACCGTTTCCGTTTCCTGCATATACTTGCAACTGAATCGCTACCTTGCTTTGTTAGATTTCGTTATGTTCCAATCATAGAGAGAGAGTCTTCTTATGATTTTGTCCAACAGTGACTATTGATCTGATTTGGCTGAGTATCAAAACTCTCATGGTGTTGAGTGATTTTCATTAACTGATCTATTGTGTTTTTTTCTCTAATTTTTGTTGATACAGAGGCGGAGAGAGTCCCTTGCTGGAAGTGAGTAGTGTATAAACAGATTCTGTTACAGCAACCATGAATATGCCGCTTTTGGATATTCAACCACGAACATTGAAGTTTGTAGGTAAGATGTCACGGCACACTGATTCTTATCACTTAGCATAACGATCATTTTTAGTTCAGTTACTAGACATTAAGGTGTTTGTTGTTGTGCTGAGGAACTTATAAATAAATTTCTTGCTTCTGGATTTGTGTATGGTGTAATTGTTATCCTTTTAAGACTAAACCGGTTTCCTCTTTTGTTTGTAGTTGATCTGAAGAAGCAGAGTACCTGCGTGGTACAGCTAACAAACACAACTCATCATTATGTTGCTTTTAAGGTCTAACTAAGCACACATTTTTTTTCTCCATCTTCTTCTCTCTATTTTTTTTTCTGGCTTTAGTATATATCTAATATCTTTTAAAAAATTCTGAGAAAGTATATTTTTTTTTCTGGATAAGACCTCTAAATTAGTTTGTGTGTTTTGGTACTTTTAACAGGTCAAAACTACATCACCAAAGAAGTACTGTGTCCGTCCAAATGTTGGCGTTGTTCCACCAAAATCAACCTGTGAATTCTCTGGTATGCCGACTTTTATATCGTTTCTATCAATCAATGCTTACTTATTTTCGCACCTACATTTCTTCAGCCGGTGGGATAAGGTTTTGCACGATCTCTACTGGTGTGGGGAATATTGAACTGGAATGTGTAGATTTTTCCTTTGTTGCTCGAATTTTGAACAGCGGTTGGACATTGTTAGGATCCTAGGCTTTCAGAGTTTAAATTGTAGTTGTCTAAAAGGCAAACATGTATCTACTCCGGGTGGAGTTGCTAAGTTCCAATTCTTTCTCAATTACATGTAACCTGCGTTGTTAGCTCAGTCGCTGCTTTGGGTTAATAGAGTTGTCTGTTATTGCAGTCATTATGCAAGCTTTCAAAGAGCCACCTCCAGATATGGCTTGCAAAGACAAATTCTTAATCCAGAGTACTACTGTGCCTGAGGAAACAACTGATGAAGACATCACAGCTAGCATGGTAATCCTTTCTGAGCCTCTCTATCCTGAAATTCAGTTATTTGGTCTGTCAAGTATGGCTGTATATTCATTCGTTTATTCTTGTCAGTTCTCCAAAGCAGAAGGCAAACACATAGAGGAAAACAAACTGAGAGTCACTCTCGTGATGCCCTCTGACTCACCTGAACTATCTCCTATTAAGGGGACACTGAAGCAGGAAGCAGTATTTGAAGATTCCATCCTCAAGGATCGATTACATGGTCAATCAGAGACTCTTCCTCCACAATATGTAAGAATAGTATTTAGCCCTTCACAACCAAGCTTTTTTGAGATTTTGGTAACATATGAAAAGTAATCGAAGCAGTGTGTGTAGTTCTTTCCCACCAAGTCCCTTGTAGCTTATAACCTATTATCGCATTTATTGGATCCAGTAGGCAGTTTCTTATTCTTGTTTGTTTATTTGCAATCTTTATGTTTCTAGGAGAGTGAGATTGTAAAGGAGCCTAGGATGTTTGGGCACGATGAGTTAAAGCAACCAAAGAAGGGCGTTGTGGATTTTATTGAAGAATTGAATCCTGCTAACGACATAAAGGCAACTAAAGGTGGCTACGATACATCAAAAATGGCAAAAGAAGCTGAATCTGATCCTATTAGGTCTCATAAGGATGAAGATGATGGAAGGGGAATAAAGCCACCACATGATTTAGGTACTACCACGAATATGGCCATGGATCTTTCTGGGGATCAAGGGTTTGCCAATGGAAAAACCTCAGCCAGCAGTGTGACATATCCTGAAGAACCAAAGATACATAGGGACAGAGACGTTGTCCAGCTGCAGAAAACAGATGCTCAGAATAACAAAGCATTGGATGAGTATAAGTTGGTTAAAGACATTGAGGAGATGAAGCTGAAAGTCAATGCTCTCGAATCCAAGTTAAAACAGGTTTGGTTATCAAATATAGAAGTCCATAACTTAGGTGCAATCTTCTACACACTGTTAACGAGTTAAAAAAACTAATGCAGGCTGATTCAACGATTTCGAAGCTAATGGAGGAGCGGTCTATAAGCTCCCAACATAGAGAAAGCTTGCAACAAGAGCTGGTGAGAGTATAGCTAGTAATGACTGACTTAATATAGCTGTTTATTCTTTTAACCCAAGTAATAAACAAAGCTTGTATTTATGATGGTGATGCAGGCGGAGCTGAGGACGAAGAAGATAGTGAAAGAAGTGCACATTGGGTTCCCTCTGCTGTTTGTATGCGTGGTGGCATTCATCAGCATTGTTATCGGGTATTGTATGCGCACTTGACTGCTCGGTCTCTCTGTTTCTTTATATCTCTTAGCAAGTGTGCAGTCAAAAGATATAGACAAAGGAAGGGAACTTAATGATTGGTCTCGTTTTGGTCATAATGATGTTTCTCCAGGCACTTATGTTAAGATGAATTATTATAGACTGTATAGCGTTGAGTGTTAGTTGACACAAATGGACATATGGTATGATGATATGCTTTGTTTCTCTGCTTTTTTACTTTCTATTTTAAAGATAAAAATAATAAAAGATAAATGATGTTGTAAGCATCGACGTGAAAAGTATATTACAAAGAACGCAAATGGTAATTTTATTTTCTTTTGAAAAAATGGTAATATTATTGGTTGAACATAAGGGGCAACGGGTAGTGCGTGATACATGTACAACAAAAGACATCGATCCAGAGAGGCAAGCAAAATGTAACTGTATTATATATCTTTAAACTGTATATGAAAACTTGTGTGATTATGGTTTTTCTATTTTGTTTCAAGTTACACTAAATTCTGCAATTAATTTTGAATGATTCCCTTTAATCATGGAGAAAATCAATGTAATATTTTCTGTTTTAATGTCACACTTTATGTTTACCACCATTACAAATTTACAACTATTATCACCAAAATGTCATCATAGCTTGCAAGTCTTGGTTAATACATGCACGGATCCTCCATCAAATCCGCAATGTTCATAAATCAAAAGTAAAGTTACGAACGAAAGTTCCATATCAAGCAATTTTTTTCACCGATACACTGTATTATTCACATACAATGTGTTATAGAGTTCCATTTATGGCAATATTCGATGGTAAATAAACTTGATTAATCGTTTACTAAATAATTCAGTAACGTCTTATCAGAGAAGATAAACATTTTTTATGGAGCTCAAAACTATCTTTGTTAATTTGACTACGCAAAATAAAGGCAGAGTGACTCGTGAGCTTGGTAGATACAAAAGAGGTTGTCAAGAAAAGCAGGTCTAAAAGTTCTTCCCTCTTCTTTAAGTCACCCAATTAATTTCACATATATACATACACATATTGCATTAAATTCATTTATGTATAATATGCATATTCACACATCTATAAAGATCAGCATAATTAAAACTCTAGAGATCTAGAGAGAGAGATGGGGAGGCCTCCATGCTGTGACAAGATAGGTATCAAGAAAGGACCATGGACTCCTGAAGAAGACATCATTCTTGTTTCTTACATCCAAGAACATGGTCCTGGAAACTGGAGATCTGTTCCCACCAACACTGGTGATGTGTCATTATTTTAACATATTTTTCTCTTGTGTGTTTTTGTTTTATTTTTGTTGTTTTCATGTGTCCTGATGATGTTTGTATATTTGCATTTAATTAAAAGGGTTATTGAGATGCAGCAAGAGCTGTAGACTGAGATGGACAAATTATCTGAGACCTGGAATTAAACGTGGAAACTTTACTCCTCATGAGGAGGGAATGATCATTCACTTGCAAGCCCTATTGGGTAACAAGTAATCTCATTACGCAACATCTCTTCATATATTAAATGTTTTTTTTTGGTTATAATATTTGATGTTATGAACACTAACTTGGCTTATTGTCTACATATGGATGTGGTTGAATCTTAAAGATGGGCGTCTATAGCTTCATATCTACCACAAAGAACTGATAATGATATCAAGAACTATTGGAACACCCATTTGAAGAAGAAGCTCATCAACAAGTCTGAGAGTACTGAAGAGAGAAGCATTTCAGAAAACATTTCGTTGCAAACTTCAACCACAAGAAACACTATTAGCCATAGATCTACATATGCTTCAAGCACTGAAAACATTTCTCGCCTTCTAGAAGGTTGGATGAGAGCATCCCCAAAGAGCAGCACGGCTAACGATCTCATGGATCATCACAGTGATCAGCCTCCATACGAGCATGTACAAGGTTCTTGGGATCAGCAGGGATTCCATGTTCATCCAAAGATCTCAGAGGAAAACGTTAAATGCGATCATGATGTTCAAGAAGATGGTGATGGTGATGGTGATGATCATCATGATGCTACTCCACCACTGACATTTATTGAGAAATGGCTTTTGGAGGAAACAAATGGTGGTGGGCAAATGGAGGAGATGAGTCCATTGATGGAGCTCTCTAGTATGCTTTAATTAATTTAATGTCACACTCTTTTTTATTTCCTTCTCCCTGTGAATCTTAGTAATGAGACTACTAATTTTATAGACACAAATAAAGAAACCAAAGAACATAACATATAATATGTCTTTTGGTTTCTCTAATATATATTTAGTTAATGATCATTGCATAAGTTGTAACTAATCTGAATTTGTCTACTCATTTATCAATCTGTAATATTATATTTAGAGATTAAATATTATGTTATGTTACTTAAGTCACATCAATTGATTACTACATGCCATGTTAGAGATTGATCAACGTTAATGGAATGTGAAAATATCTTGGGAACTTTCGTTTCTTATTAGTCCATAACAAAAAGATGAATGAGAGATATGTAAGTTAAAGCATTATATCATACACGAAAACGTGTGATCTTAATATTTGAAGAAATTAGAAATAATAATGAATGTAGGCCATCCATACTAAAGATAGTTAAACGTATATGAAAGAGAGAAACCCATACGTAAATGATCGCTGAGCATCCTCTAATAATGGCTCTATACTGAAGTCACTTTCTTCTCTCAAACTTATCGAAAATTTTAAGCATTAACTTCGAAAATAGTTTAGCATTTATATAAAATGCATATATATGTAATATGTTTCCTTCTTACGTTTATCAATTCATCATGCAATAGGAACATATTATCCTTCTTACGGTGATAAGGTTTGAACATGGGCCTAGAGCCGACACTGACTACAAGTTGGTCAAGCTTGGGTTTGGGCCTAGCCAACTTTCGGCAGACATTTTCTCTAATCAGTAGCCGACTTCACCGTCCACCTTCACTTTCAATCTTCGTCTACCATATAAAAATGATTACTCGTTTTAAAGACTACGAAAAGGGTTAGTATATTAATAAAAAGGTATAATTATTAGAATTAGCACCAGTACTGCCAATTGTCAGAGCAATTTCTATCTGTTTCCACCATGTGTTTATCTTTTTGTTTTCCCTTGGTGTTTTGGTTTGGTTTGGTCGATCAAATAGATCTCATTCAATGTTTCAAAAATGTTTATTTAATAATTTGTAGTTTATTGTTGACTACGTCAGTCCTAGCTGGGTCTATGTATGGGTTCGCCTTTTCTTGAGTATTTTCGTAAAAAAATATTATAAAAGGAATCAAACAAAACATGAGTAAGTAGCTTTTGGAATTATTGTACTTTCAACTCTGTGATCAAAACATTCGATCCAAAAGAAATATACTTCCACTGACTCTGTTGATCCTTCCTACCTCATGATCAAAAGGTTTGTTTTTTATATATAACAGAGTGGTAAGCTTATGTTTTTGTTCTTGATTCATATATAAATTTGTGGGTCTCTTGATGCTACTATTCATCTTCTTTTAGCTTTGTGTGATCGTTTCATTCTAATTTTGGTTTCTTCTTTTCCAGATTTTTTTTTTTAAGTTGAGCTGTCAGTTGTTCTTTTAGATCTCTTTATTGTAGCAAACACTTGATATATAGTAGTTCAACTATAATTAAAAAAAAATAGTTTTGTTTGGAAAGATTGATCTTCACTGTAGAAATAGACAGAGACAAGGATCATAAGCTTAACTTCTATTTAGGCTTGGTTATGTTTTGGTCAACGTTGTTCTCTTCTTGTCTCTGTTTCTAGTCTAACTAAATATTTGATTTGTATCTCGTTGATGCAGACTTGAAACCTGCTATTATTGATTCTTGATCTTATATGCTGTGCCAACAACATGGATACTACACAGATGTCTCCTGCAAAATCTCAAACGGGTTCACGGAGTTTCACAAGAGCTCTGGCATTAGCCTTTAATGAGTGGCTGCTGATGGTCATGCTCTTTGCTAACTCCATATTCTCCTACGTGATCACGAAGTTTGCAGATTACTCCCAGCTCCAATCTCCATGTCTTATATGCTCAAGGCTTGATCATATCCTAGGGAGGACAGAACACTTGAAGACATCTCAATGGGACATGTTTTGCTCTAAACACAAATCAGAAATCTCGTCACTGGTTTACTGTCACGCTCAGGGCAAGCTTGTAGATGTACGAGGAACGTGTGAAGCTTGCCTTTTCTCTTTTGCTGCAACCAATAAGTCCAATGCTGAAACTTATAGGTTACTGGTTGGGAAGCTGGGTGAAGATTCTTCCTTTGGATCTAATGGTGATCAAAGCACAAGTCCAAGATACTGCACATGTTGTAATCAGATGTGGATACCACAAATTGATTCTACTGATGAGGTGTTGGCTAAACCGGAAACACTATCCAAGATTGGTTTGGTTGGTGATGTGAGAACCAGGAAACAAACTAGTACACCAAAAAAAAATGTCAGGTTCAATGATTTGCCTCATGTTGGCTACACTGAGCTCAAGATTCATTCAGATACAGAACCAGAAGATGAATTTTTTGAAGATGAAGGCGTTGCAGTTAAAGAAGAGGATCATATACTTAAAAACATGGACCTGAAGACATCTGAGAAGGTGCGGAAGGAGGAAGAAATCATTTCATTAGATAATATTTTGGTAACATCACGCGCCATGGAGCATTCTGTAGCTGTTATGAAGGAGAAAGAAGATTTGATTCACGTCCAAGATACTTCTCTAACACCAGATTCTAAGGAAAGTCCTGCAGGTACCTTAATGGAGGTGAGTGAGCTTAGTCCACGTAATGGTGTGTCTGAAACATCAGAGAAGGTTTTAGAGGAAGAAGAGATCACATCATTAGATCATTTTCTCTTAACATCACGCGGCTTGGAGCATTCTGCAGTTGTTATGAAGGATGAAGAAGATTTGATTCACCTCCAAGATATTCCAGTAACATCTGATTTTAAGGAACCTCCTGAAAAGGTTTTAATAGAGGAGACAGAGCTTGTTTGCCTCAATGATGTTACTACTTCAACATCAGTTGCAGATGAAACTCCTGAAGGTCTCCTAGTGGAGGAGACTGTTTTACAGGAGAAAGAAGAGCTGGCTCACCTCCAAGATACTTCTTTAACACCAGATTGTAAGGAAACTCCTGCAGATGCCTTGATGGAGGAGAGTGAGCCTGTTTGCCTCAATGATGTTACTTCAACATCAGTTGCAGCTGAAACTTCTGAAGATGTCTTAAATAGGGAGGAGAAAGAAGAGCTTGTTCACCTCCAAGATACTTCTTTAGGTGAAGATTCTAAGGAAAGTCCTACAGATGCCTTGATGGAGAAGACTGAGCTTATTTGCCTCAATGATGTTACTACTTCAACATCGTCAGATGCTGCTGAAACTCCTGAAGATGTCTTAAAGGAAACTGAACTTATGCCCCTCCATGATACATCTCCAGAAGAGGTTCCTGAGTCATTAACTACCAATGAAATTGAGACGTTGAAGGTGAGGGACACAAACCAAGCTGATATGACCTCTCTGGAATCTGAATATGTAGTTGTATCACCTTCAAAATCTACAAACTCCATGCCTGAAGATTCAACTGAAAACTGTAAGTATTCTCTCCAGCTTTGCTTGTAGTAGGCTTTCCAATTATCATGAATTACAATGGGAATGTAATAGTTTAATCTCTTATGAACCAATTGAATTTTCATATCAGGTGTATCAGACAATACGGAAACAAAAGAGACATTTCACGCAGAAGCTGCTCCTGAGTCAGAATCCTCTTCTTTCAACTCAATGTCAGTGGCAGCTGAAACAAACCTTGACTCAGGTGAGTGGACGCAAGGAGGTGGTGAGTTGCTGGATCTTGCTGATGCATACAATATCATTGTACACAACGAGAGTAACAGAGGAGCACATATAGAGCAATGGATGAGTAAAGATACTTCTAGTTCTAGAGTTAGCCAAGACCTTAAAGCACTACTTACTCAAATATCATCCTCTCGTATAAGCCCCAGGATATCGATCGATCATCAGGAGACAAAAAGCCTCGATTATGACATGCAGTTGCTGATTCAAAAGAGAATGCTCGAGAGAAACGAGAGCACCTTATCCTTGGAAGGAGTTTCTGTGAGTGAGATAGAAGGAGAAAGTGAGATTGAGAGGTTGAAAAGACAGGTTGATCATGACAGGAAGTTTCTTACTGGTTTATACAAAGAGTTGGAGGAAGAGAGAAGCGCTTCAGCTGTTGCTACAAACCAAGCGATGGCTATGATTACGAGGTTGCAGGAAGAGAAAGCAACGTTTCAGATGGAAGCTTTGCAGAACCTTAGGATGATGGAAGAGCAAGCAGAGTATGATTTGGAGGCAATACAGAAACTCAATGAGTTGCTTCTTGAAAGAGAGAAGGTTATTCAAGATTTAGAAGCTGAGATTGATTACTTCAAGAACCAGACCCAACAGAAGAAGAAGCTAGATGTTGCAGATAATGTGATGAGCAACAAGGTACAGAACTGTTTAACTGGTTTCAAGGAAGAGAGAGAATATATCACCAGTTGTTTGGAGAAGATTGAAAACATGGTGCAAACAGATGTAACTGGCGAGGCGCATGTTGATGACGTAGCAACACAAGAATCTATTTCTGAGCTACGTGAGAGAGTAGAGAAGCTGAAGGGAGACTTGTATTTCCTTGAACATGTTGTGAGTTCTCTAGATCATGGGAGTGAAGGTGTACAATTTGTTAAGGAAATAGCTTCTCATTTGCAAAACCTCAGAATGAAAAGACATAATCATACTGAGATTTGATGCCTCTTCTACCTTAAACAAACCTTCACAAAGGTATGTTGTCTATACTTCTCTCGTTGTTGTGTTGATTGGACTTTTCAAATCTCGTTTATGGCCAGAATGTACAAGTTTCTAGTTTTTCATATATGTTGTTATGTTTTTTTGGTTAGATAACTTTGTGGAGAAGATATTGTAGAGGAATCTAAAAGAAGCCAAGAGTGGTGAAAAAGCTCAAGGAATCTGTACAGCATCTTCTTCATGCCCTTTTCCCCTTTATACAATAATAATCTCAGTATTTTACAGTTTTCAGGAATGATTCATATTTTTCTTGGGATTGGTGTCCATAGTTTCCTTGTGGGTCTTCACTTTCTTTGGGTTTGTTTTGCTATTTTCTATGATTTTTCTTATAGGAGGTGAGTGAAGAGTGAATGCATGTGTGTGTGCTGAAATTTCTCATTTAATATTTTTTAATTAGTTAGATTGATGCACTGTTATGCTTGATGTACATTTGTCGCTTAAGTAACATGGTGAAAAAGCTTAAGCATTTGTTCAGAGTGATATTCATTTGCTAGTTTTGATTAAGAAAAATAACAATTCATCATTTTTTTCTGTATTAAATGTCTATTTCTCGCCAACACAGAAGTATATTTCTCTTTGACATTATAAAAGAAGTTTGATACAAGACAGATTTACCAAATATAATTAAAAGGAAAAAGAAAACAAAAAGAAAAGAAAAGAGAATAAGCAAAAACCTAATTTCTATGATAGAATTACTCTTGGTCTTCTGTGAAAAATAAAAGTCGGAGACATGTGCAAGACCATTCATGCATCTTTCTCATATCTTTCTTTCAGTTTGAAACTTCAACAAAATATCACAACACTTTCTTTGTCTCATTCTGTAAAAAATCCATCTCTCACTTCACTTCTTTGGTTAATTAATTATATTGTATCACAGAACATGCTACAGCTTGTGCCCAATGCCTCAGCCTCGTTTTAACCTGTTGGGGATTATCTCCTGACAAGTTTGCATTTTATAATAAGTTATATCATTCCAACACTTGGTTAATATGGTGATGCATGGTAAATAACGGAACAAATTTTAGAAACATGCATGAAAAAAAGAGTTACGTACCTGGAGACATAACTTTCAATCCATCTGAGTCACTCATAGGACTACCAAAAGAGGAGGACCGTTCTCCAAGGGAAGTAAGTCGAGAGGATGAAGATCCACCGCTGCTTGGTGTGGAAACAGGCGAGATCTGACGGTTCACAGCGAAGTAAAGGTCTAAAGCAGGCAAGGTAGTTGTAAGTTGTTGTCCTTGCTCCTCGTTAAAACCAAAGCCTAACTCAATAGAACCTTTGAGCTCACTCAAGTCCTCGTCCGTTAAGTTAATGTCTCCTCCTTCGTTTATTTGCTTCATCTCGAGGTGGTGGAGCATCTGGCGACGGCGACGCTCCCATGCCATGTCTCTTTTAGTCTCCAGCATTGAGAGTTGCTTCGAGAGACGTTTCTTTGGCTTAGCTCTCGGTGGTTCTAGTGACATCTTTTGAAGCTCTTCAGCTTCACTTTTGTAGAGAGATGAAGATGATGAGGTTGATACACTCAATGCTTCACCAACCCTCCTCACCATTTTTTCACTATTGTTTTTTTATGATTATATATCACGAAAAGTCAAATCATTTAAGATTCGTGCCTTGTTGTACAAGTTAGGTCGTGTATATCTGCATGTTTGCCTTGTTGTATGCAATAATTAGAAGAAGAAGAAGAAGAAAGGACTTGAGTAGCAGGAAAAGTTGTATGCTAATCGCGCAGAGATAAATGATTTGTGTTGGAGAAGGAGATTGACTCAAAGGATTTGTGAAAATCCTAGAGATCTCTCTCCCTCAGAAACTATTATTCTCTGGAGCAAAATATATAAATGGTAGAATGATGGAGAGGGAGAATGATTCTGTTTGGTTTTATGTGTTGTTGCAGGTTGTACAGCATGTTTCGTTTGCCATATTTAATGGTCTATTCCCTCTGTTAAATGCCTGCCTGGTGAGATCCTGGAACTGTTTTATTCTCGTGAGAATCCAAAAACAAACTTAATAGTATATGGTTTCTGTTGGAATAACCAACTCTTTCTTGATTTAGGTTTGCAAAACGTTATGCTCAATAAACTCTTTTTTTTTTATTGTTAGCCTAATATTAAACAATAAGAGAAACAAAAGAATTATATTAATTAAAAAGTAAATATTTGTATAATTGTTCATTTTATTAGCTACAAAATGTTGGGAAAAGAGCATGGATCTAAATTTGGTTCATCATACAACAGAGATTAAGTGAAATGATGATCATCCGATAGTAAGAGCTGCTCATAGAGACATCATCATAACAAAGATGATGACACTATTACAACGAGAACCATCACTGCTATGCTGAGGTTAACCATTGTATCCACATTTTCAAGTTTCACCAGTTTCCCGTGAAAGTCTGCCCGCATTTGTGTATATGGACATTTTTTCTTCTGCAACAACAAAAACATAATATGGTCAATCATGCTCTCAAGTCTCAACACACCTAACCCTGCTTAGCTTAGATTAATTCATTTCTAATATTTCCGGTATGTAAGCAATCAATCCAAAGTTTGGATCTTTTGCACAGCTCTCCTTATGATAAAACCAGGGAAGGAAGGAAGGAAGCACAGACACTAACCTCAGTTTTCAACTCATCGTTTTGGTTGTTTCCATTCTGAACATCTTCTTTAAGACCGTACTTTGAAGGATCATTGAGTGGCATGTCGGAATTGGAGATTCTACTTGAGAAGGCTTTGTAAGGTGAATCAGTATGAATGGTCTCCATAACTGAACCGAAGAAATTTGTAACCGGTACCTGATTCCCATTATAAGTAGACTTGAGGAATGAGTAAATCAATCATCTCAAGGCAGAGATAGTTCATCAAAAAAAAAAAGATATACAGAAGTTGCAAGTTCTAAATCAATATCGTTTCACTGATCATGTATTGGTGAACTTATGGACAAAGCCTACACTGCTCAGCTTCTATATAACAAGCAACTAAAAGGGAGGTTACTTAGTCTTGATTGGTTACAACAGAGTAGTAATATAAGCTGTATAAAATTAAAACGAGACATTGCACAATCAGTCTCTTCCTTACCTCCGCCAGATCTGGCTGGTAAAGATCAGTTCGGTAGTAGGCAGTAGACATTAGCTGTCTCGGATCATAGGACCTAAACAAACTGCACAACAGAAGGTGAATGGATGTTTGTAACTCAGAGAGTTCAGCTTACAAGGCGTATCCGTTTAAAAAATAATAAATAAAGCTCAGAGATAAAACATACAGAGACACATAACAAATGTTAGCAGAATGTTGGAGACATGAGTTGCATAGTTATCAACTTATAGTACCTGTTAAGTGATGCATTGTCATAGATATTGAGCCTCTCAAAGAACGCAAGGGTGTAATACGTAAACCGATCTACAACAGATACACCAATCTGAAGCAAAAACAATAATTAAGCTTGAGATCAATACAATGATCAAAAGAAAAAAAAATAGTGAAGGGCACTTACATCTGAGTCCAGGTGATGGGAATATGAGTTCTCTCCTTTAAGACTGCTACCAATAGCCAAAACGCCAGGAGATTGAAGCTACGAAAATAATTGTTTAATACTTAAGAGAAATATCCAAATGATAGATTAGACGAAACGAAATTAACGCTGAAAAAGTGACACTAAGATGTACACCTGGTTAAAGAGAGTGGTAGCTTGGCAAGTATCAACCATTATTAACAGTTCCTTGAATCTGAGCTAGCCCAATAAATTTCATTAGGTTGTCAAAACAGAAATAAGAAAATGGCCAATGGAAAAGCGGTAATAGGCAGGACATAAATGTGAAAAACGAGTTGCAATGCAAAAAAGAAACAGAATCAGAAGCAGCAGCATAAATGTGAAAAACATGCATACCTACGCTTCTCTTTCATTTGTTTGACAGCATCAGCTAAATCGTGGCTCTGGAGTTCTTCAGCATCTTGAAACTTAAGAAACTCGTCACCTCCATGGCCAGTCATGTAGAGTAGGATATGGCTACCTTCATCACTGAGGAGACGCTTTGACCTTGGGACAGCATTCTCATGACGCCCAGTCAAAACCCGCAAGAAATTCTCAACTGTTACCTCATAACCACGGTAATCTACCTGAGTGAAAACGATACTATAGAACAATTATTAGCCCTTCCCTTCTTCTGGAAACATGTATGTTCCATAAAAATAAGCAATCTTGTGGAAACACAGAGTAAAGGGAATCGCAGGACATAGCAATATTCAATGAACATGTGCTTACAGATGCATCTAAGAGAGACCATTAACTGCTAATTTACCTACCTCAACGTTATCACCGTAGAGGTTAATTTGATGGTTCTCATTGTTGAAAACTTGAGCAGGATATTGATTTCTAGCGTTACAAGCCATATCATCAGCCAGCATAAGAATGATCCTTTCATCAGGTATTCCAAGTCTCTTGACTGTCCTAGAAACACCAAGTAAAAAGAGAAACAAGAGAGTAAAGAAACAGAACCTCCATGAATGCTTATTATTGAAACATAAATAAAAAAAAAACTGAGCTTTCTCACCTATACAGGGACAGTGTATTCGCCATGTGTCGGTAGTTAAACCTGAGTGAGAAACAGCAATTGATTTTAAGAATTAGAATGGTGAAAATAGTTTTTTTTTTGTGAAATTGATTTTCTTTATGATTCACTCACTATTAGAGGAACCGGATTGAGATAAAATCTATAGAGAGGATTTACCAGAAACGAGAGGTGCAGACCAAGACAGCCCAATTGTTCGTGTGAATAGTCGTCGTATCTCCCGCACACGAATAGCAGAGAAGCATTACTACTACGACTATAATAATCTTCATTGGCTTCCCGAATCTGATTCACGAAGATCTATTGAGCTGCACTCGGCGAGAATCTGACGTCGGCGATGAAACCTCGGTGAAAACTCAGTTCGCCGACGGTGGTGACAGGAAGACGAATCTGTGAAGAAGGGAAGGAACACATTTACTACTTTGTTTATTTTAAATAATTATGGTTTATATAAGTGTTACAAATAAAAGATTATGATTGGATCAATTAATTTCAAATTACTGTATAAAACTATTGTGTTATTCGTTAATTGAATGAATACATTCTTTTTTGTCCAAAAATAAAAATGAATACATTCTTTAACATGTGGTGTTAGTTAGTAAAAAAGTATATACTCCCTCGGTTTCATAATAAGTGTCATTTTAACACTTTTTTTTATTACACAAAAAGTGTCATTTTACAATTCCAATGTAAATTTTACTTTTTTTTTAGCTAAAACTAATTGCAAATTGCATTGTTTTTATAAATAATTTTATTTATCTCAAATACTATTGGTCAAATAGATATAATTAATGATAACTTAATTACATTTCAATCATTTTTTTAATCTGGGTGAAAAATGTCAAAACGACACTCTTTGTGAAACGGAGGGAGTATAATACAGTACCAACTAAATTACGTTTATTCAATCTTTAAACAAAAAAGAATAAAATATTAATCTCATATTCTCTTTGGGAATTACAAAAAAAAAAAAAGACAAATAAAGTCATAAGTTAAATTATTTCTTGCGTGAAAGGCAATCTACTTTGGTGAAAAGAGGAAGCCACTAGACCTAGTTTTGGTTTCCGTTGGCGTGTAAAGTAGAGAGAGAGAGAGACAAGGAAGGATCGATCATTCAGATACTGGCAATAAGAAGCTAAATCCAGAATTCTCTCGGATCAAAGGTGGCGGTTCGATATCAGCAATGTCAAACCTCTCCATCGACTTTGATAAATCATCAACTGAGAAAGGAATGCTGCAAAAAAAAAAAAATCATTTCAAAAAAGTAATTAAGAAAAACGTCTATCGAACCAAACCAAACTTGTTGGCATTGATTGGTATAGACTAAAGACCAAGCACTGTACTAACCTTGAGTCATCATCCAAAAGGAAGGAGTTGCTAACAGCATTGTTCGAATCTTCTGTCATCAGCACCCTCATATTTGCTATAACCTATTTATATTATACATAGAGAGACAGTGAGAGAGAGGTATAATAAATATAAGCTACTTAAAGATATAATGATCACACAGAGATCATTAGTTGCTTAAAGTGATTTAGGGCATGCCCATTGGGAGGTTCTTGGGAAGGGGTTCTTAGCGGAAGTTAAGAACTGGTTCTTAACTTTAATAAAGAGAAAGTTAAGAACCGGTTCATAAATCCTTATTTAAGAACCGGTTCTTAACTTTTTCTTTGTTAAAGTTAAGAATCGGTTCTTAACTTCCGCTAATAACCCCTTATTTAGAACCTTCCAATGGACATGGTCTTACGTCTGGAGAGACGCTGTGTGTGCCGTATTTGTCGTCCCAGTACATCGTACTGATCCTGTATAGCTGTTGTATGCTCAGCACCTGCCCACAATTTCAATTTTGAATCAGCAAATGCAAACTAAAAGTTCATGATTTCCCACAGGTATATAGGAGAGTTGTATCAAACATGCTTACCGGGCAAAGATCATGACTGATCTCATCTAGAGTTTTCTTTGGTTTTTGGTGTATGACCTGCATTTTAGAGCAAGAATTAATAATGGTTTTACCCACATGGGTATCATCTATCTACATAAAGGTTTAGGTTGAAGATAACGAAAGGTTACCAGAAACCCAATGGCCTGTCTTATATGCTTAAGCTCATCCCAGGACGAACCCGCATACTGCAATTGTTTTTTGTTAGTTTTGTTTGAGTAATAAGAGGGGAATGAAAGAAAGCTAAGAAAGGATACCTCATCTGTTGCCTTAAAACACCAGTGTTCCAATTCAGACAAGCCAGCTTTGACATACTCTCCATTGCTAAATGAACAACACTCACGTCTCAATAGAAGACTGTTGGGGACAGACAACAAAGGAAACATTTGATTAGTACAAGATTGAAAAAAAAAAACGTTTTCGAGACTAAGACATAATGCGATTTTAGATGCTAATGATGAGCCTTGGAAAAAAAAAAAAAACCTGTTAAACAGTTGAACATTGATGAATGAGAATATCTGCGTGAACACCTTGCGAACCAAGAATGAAGGAACCTAAAAATAACCATAATTAGAAAAATTCAAACTCAGAGCAGTCCCACAACTTGTTGTTGTTATTTAGAGGAACCGGAACTCACATTGTTTGATTTCAGAGTGTTGAGGAAGTTTGTAAGGCTCTTCACAATTCCTTGCCAGTGAGCGATCAGGGCTTGCTGACCTGCAGTGTTTGCCACTGAACGAGATGCTCCTTTCACTAAACTCGCTCTCGATGTTCTTGGCGCCTATTTCAAGGTCAAGACAGAAAAAAAAAAACAAAAAAAAAGCGTGAAGAACCTTATTTTGCTTGTGAAAGTGGTGGCTGATGTGATGATTAATGGCATATATACCTGAATGCACAATCCAAGGAGTGGAGAAATCTCCTTCTTCAAGTTGTCTCGAATCATTCCATATATCTTTTCAACGTAAGCTGTGAGCTGCTGCTTAAACAGCAACGCCGGGTATTTTGCTTCAACCTGTCTTAAGGTATCCGCTCCACCTCCAGCAGCACCGTTTATCATAGCTAGATTTACACCTGGAGGTGCTCCGCGGAAGCTCTGAATAATAGAAACATTCTCGAAAACTTGTAATGAAACAGGAAGCTTTTGCTATTCAAAACATATAAATAAATACCTGAGTCATCCTTCCAAATAGAGTAGCAGAAGATGAACGGCGCCGCTGTGGAGCCATCCCAGCTGCACCACTAGCTTTGAGTGTGCGTTGGAGGAGTAAGAGGAGTGTGGACGCATTGGATAACCAATAAGCCAATGTGTTGTTGTTATCTTGAGTCTGAGATATCAATTTTTCGCAACATTAATTCCAAACACACTTGTAATCATACCAATAAACTAGGAGGAAGGTCAAGCCAACCTCAATAGCATGGCCTATTGTCTGAATAATGCGATCAAAGACACTGGTTCTTTCAACTTCAAATGACCTCCATTGAAGTAAGCATTTATAAATGATACATGCTGTGATAGGTCGGTTCCCCTTGAAACCCAAGGGTTGGACAATGCAGCGGATAAGCAGCTCATGGTTTTCTTGCTGCTTCTCGTTTAATGATTTTTGTGGCTTATCATCCACTTCTGAGGGATCCCTATGGTTTATTGAATGGCTATGTAGATCCTGATTTCAAATTAAAAGTACCATTATTAGATCAATCAAAAAGCCTAAGTTTGAGACAAATACTGAATTGCTTAATTACTCACCAAACTTGACCTCGTATCCACTGCTAGATGACCACTCTCTGAACCTCTCTGTTATTTTTAAGCAGATTGTAATATTCGTAAGCTTCAGACAATCGAGAAAAAGATACTTGCGGTCTTATATTTCATTTTAGTGTCCTGACTTACCTGTAAAATGGACCGGGAGCGGCCAGAGAGAAACTTATTAGGTGCCATGGACACAGCCTGTTGCCGTAAGACTTTGTTCTCCGATTCCAGGTTGGTGCACTTTTCCTCCATCCTGGTCACATCACATTAAATTTCATCAATATTAGCTCATCGAACAATGAAATTACCAGCAGAATACATGAATCTACAAGACCAGTTAATCATATATGCAGGAGTGGTTAGGAACATATTAATAATGTTACATTCTTACCTTGTCAGGGATTCTTGGAGTTGCTGACCTTTCTTCTCAGACTCTTCCAGTTTCTTTCTTCTCTCTTCCAGAGACTCCTGAGCTTCTTCAAATTTCTTCACTGCATCATCAGCCCTCTGTTTCTCATTTTCTAGAGTAGCCTGTTGGAAAGCAAATAATTACTGAATCGTAATATGTAACAGAGAAAGAAAATTCTCAAATTTTTTAAGGAATTGATTTGCAGGTACTGAGAACTGATAGCCACTGACAGACTGTACCTTTACACTCTCCAATTCCTCTGTCACCAATTCGATCTTCTTCGTATCTTCAACTAAAACTTGTGTTTCTTGAATAACAGGAGGAGCTTCTTCAGCGGCTTTCTTTGCAGCTTCGCGTTCCTTCACAAGCAATGCATTTGCTTCCTCCACTTTCTTCCGCATTTCCTCCAACGAACTCTGAAGTTTCGCTGTCTCCTGAGTCTTTGCTTCTTCTAAATCAACCTGAAAATATTAATTCAGTACTGTCCATTATAAATCTGATTAAAAATGATCGATAAGGATATGATGTTTCTATGACAAATACCCTCAAACGTTTCTCCAATTGGACACGGTATGTGAGTTCCTCAACTTTCTTTTCAAGCATATCCTTTGCCTCTTTAAGTGCTCCTGTTTCCCTTGAAGCCTGAAGACAAAAAAGAAAATGTTAAAGAGTATGTTTGAGAACAGTAAACCAAAAGTAGCATTAAAGCAGTTGTACCATTTTGAGCTTCCTAAGTTCTCTTCTAGCAAGTCTGCCTCTCCAACGTGTCTGAGATACGATCACTCCATTTTTAAGCTTCTTGTAGTACGTGGTTGCTCTGTGACAACGCCACTGTGCCTGCCATTAGTAACAGGACATTCTGTGTTACTGGTCATGAGAAATCGTAAGATAGTTAAAGATTTCTAGTACGCTCTTCTTAAGAACAATGAACCTGAACAATTGTGGCAGCCTTTGTTTGCTTCCTGAATCTGAATTCTTTACGAGCAGCCATTGCTCTTAGACCAGTCTGAACAACAAGCGCAGACACATGGAGCTTTTTATAAGATTTTCTAGAGTAATATCTCCGACCATTCTTCTGAATCTTCACGGCAGCAGCTTCTCGCCTCAAATTTTCGTAAACTTTGCAGGAAAGTCTTCCTATGATATTTGAAAAATGAGTAAAAAGTTACGTAAGTGTTTTGGTATTCAAGCAAATAGGTCATATTAGTGTGACAAAGTAAATGTTCCTCCAAATTCCAAAGAGAGCGAATGACCAAGTCAAATTCAGATGGGTCACCTCTACATAGAGCTTGTAGAGATATTGTGGCCTTTCTCAGAACAATAAACCGTTTCTGAGCCTGATGAGTTCGTGTTCGTCTCTGAATTTTTTTTGCAGCAGCACTAAGCACTTCTGTCCTCCTAGTGTCGAGTTCAGCCATCTGACCAGCCCTCAAGAAGATCTTTGTTTTACCAATCTGCATTACCAAAATTAGATATGAGTTTGCATTTGATTTATTACATCACTAAATCATATTCCATTGCATCACTAATTCTATACATATTGGTTCCATTAACTAAAAGATACCTGATATCCTTTAAGTCCCATGCTGTCCAAGATCTTTTTACATGCGGCTTTCTCTTCGTAGCTGTTTTAAGGAAAAGTCAGAATCTGTAAATAGTGGTTTCAACTCTCACTAAACAAGTGGAGTATAATTTTACAGGCCAAGTTAAATTGCTGTTTACTTACCTCCCTTCTAAAGCCGCAGGAAATAGAAGTCCGAAGCGGTTTATGAACTCAAAGAAAGGTTTACGTGTTGGATACCCTGCGCAACTGATTCTGATCGCCTCTAGAACACCCTATACAGAAAACATAAAGGTTTAGAGTTATTAGAACACACTTTCCTGTCAAAACATAAAGAGGCTTTGTGGAACCATGCTTATAACACATTATTTCTAGAAAGACCTCATTGTAAAAAAAGATTATCTAGTTTATACTTACACCACATCGCAGCTGCTGCATGATGTTCACATTCTCAAATACGGCAGGCTTTAAGAGATTATTAGGCTTCACACATCTGATGTAATGAGGCTCGGTAGAATTTAGCGTTTCCATCAGTTGCTGGAGTTGCAGCTGTGCATTAATCAGACCAACCGTATTTTTAGTTCTTACAAATTAGAATATTAGTAAGACACTCTTCCTTAGAAACCACCCAGAATATTCTCAGTTGAATAAGCTTCTTACCTTGAAACGAGAACCAATGGATGAAAACTTTGAAGATTTAGATGTTTCTTCAGGGAGTGGAGGGAAAAGACCCACCACAAAAGGGCATTTGGAAGCTCCCAACAAATCTTGGTGTTCAGGGATCACATAATCCTTGTTTTTATCCAGGAATAGATCAGACTGATAGAGAACCTGAAAGAAATTTAAAAGACATGATCAACTTGTGAAACAGTCACCAAGTGTCAAACTTTTCTTGGAAATAAATAAATACTCCCTCCGTTTCATATTACTTGTCGTTGTAGGGAAAAATTTTCGTTTTAAAATAAGTGTCGTTTTAGAGTTTCAATACAAAATTCATTAAAAGATTCATAGGTAATTGTGTTTTTATTTTTCTATTGGTTGAAATATGGTTAGGTGTATAGGTAATTGTATTTTTATTTTGAAAATATACAAAATCATATGTTTTTTTAATATGTGTGAATAAACCCAGAACGACAAGTAATATGAAACGAGGGAGTATACAACGTACTTCTCCAGCATAATGGGCAACAGTAAAATCTGTTCTCGAGAGTTTTGGTTTGATGAACCTCTTGTGAGCCTTAAAAGTCTGATACAGCTTGTTGGAAAATGTTTCGTGGGTTGATTTTGGAAACATACTGAAAAATCACGTAATCATTAGTTTAGAAAATAACATAGTCGCGATAAAAGATCTTTTAGTATTACCAAGCTTCATCGAGGAGAGCAATAATTCCACCAGGCTTCTGCAGATGGAAAAGGAAGGAGAAAGTGAGGTTAAAAAACATCAAATCTGATAACACTGTACCTTTCTCAGTTAGCAATGACCTTTTCTATAAGATCAAGAACATCTTTGTTGTCCACAAATTCAATGTAACTCCAATCTATTGCTTCTTTTGTGTACTCTTCCTGTTCCATCTTGAAAACGTGCTGAAAGCAACAAATAAACTCAGAAATCACATCTGGAAAAACGAACATCGTTTTCCACTAAAATTTCAAGAACTTACCTGATTGAAATGTTGCTGCAACTTCTCATTAGTGAAATTGATACAGAACTGTTCAAAACTGCAGCAGAAAGGTATTAGAGCATGATTAAAGAGGGTTCTTAGAGGGGTTCTTAGGGGGATGGGTCCCATGAATAGTGTAAAAACCGGTTCCTAAAACTCTTAAATAAGAACCGGTTCTTAAGAGTTTCTTGCACTGTTTGCGGATCTCACTGACACGTGACGATCCGCGATTGGTTCGTTTTTTAATTTAAAAAAAAAAAACCAAATTAAAAATAAATAAAAAACTAGAACCCCATTTGGGGTTCTAGAGTTAATGATGCTCTTGGTAGTCTTGCATATCTGTGAGCCATAAAATCACGTAAAAGGTTCGTTACCTGTTAGTTTTGAAGCTCTCAAATCCGTAAATGTCCAAAACTCCAATTAGACATTTTGAATTCGCATCCTGTCCAATCGAGTTATTAATCTTGTTTACCAACCTGCACATAACTAGAGATACTCACTTAGCATCAAAAATATGTAAATATTGAACTATTTTTTTACTCTCAAAACCAGCCACCTACCAATCGAACAATCGAGAGTAGACTGTCTTAGCGAGACCGTCCCTGCTGGTAACAGCACTCTCTGGATCGAGACTTCTCTTGATAACTTCCTCTGGTGTGACCATAACACGTTTACATAATGCATCTTCAAGAGCTTTTAAATCACACCTATAAACGAGACTTCCAATTAGCGATAACAATGGATAACATACAGAGGCAAAATGTATTACGTACATGAGAAGCTCCGCTGCTGTCTTAAGATGAAACTTCGCCTTATCATCCTTAGGAACTGATGAATCCACTTCCTTTCCCTTAGTAAATTCGATGTTTCCAATATGAAGGATTGCAGCAACCACCCTGAAAATTGCTTCCTGTTGATATAGACAAAAGGAGAAGTTCACAGTCAATATAAAACTGCAGAAAAACAATTTAAAAAAAAAAAAAAAAAACAGTAGCTGCTTACACAAACTCACCTGTTCCTTTTCACTAATTCCGACAATATCCATAGCTCTCCTTGTCGCAAGATAATCATGAGCATCGCTTATACCGACAAGTTCGTAGCACTTGGACTGGTTCAGATAATGAAAGGTCTTTGGATGGCCCAGCTTGTACTTATCAATTTCCTGCTTAGTTCTCTTAAGTTATGGAACGAGTCCTTTAAGAATAAATATATATATTTTAAAAGCTGAGTTGTGCAGGTGAGGTTACCTCCTGTGGTGCTGCACAAAGAAGATAGAAGCAGTGGTAATTGCGCTCCGGATCAGAGATTTGACACACACGAGACCTCTCTAGAAGATAAGTCCTTATGGCAGCTCCAGATATTCTTCCTTGCTTATCAAATTGGATTTCAACAAATTTACCAAAGCGACTGAGCCAAAGCATGTTATTAAACAATCAGCTAGAGTTCTCAACAATGAATATAGAGACACATGCCCTCTAAATTATGAGTAGATTGTGGCTCACCTTGAGTTATTATTCCTCACAGTTTTTGCATTACCAAAGGCTTCTAGGACAGGATTTGACTGGACGCAGATATAAAAAAACAAGTTAGTGAAACTGAGCTCATAGATAATAAGATCACGCAAAGATAGAAAAATCATTACTTCAAGAACTTGTTGTTCGACAGTCCTTCCTTCTGTAACTGCACGGCCTCCTAAATAAGCAAGGTATCTCATAAGCATCTTAGTGGTTTCAGTTTTTCCTGCTCCACTCTCACCACTTACAAGAATCGAATTGCTTTTCCCTTCATTAATCATCGCCCTGGAGTGTATACAGGTAAGATGACAACATATTATGTGGATCATAATATATATATATATATATACAAGTATTTAAAATCACCTGTATGCAACATCAGCGACAGCAAAAACATGAGGATTGAGTTCTCCAAAAGGTGCTCCTTTGTATTGTTGCATCATATGGGCATCGTAGATGTGAGGCAACCGTTGAAAAGGATTAATCGCTATAAGGATGTTTCCGGTGTATGTCTGTACATGAAAGAACAAAATATTAGATTCTAGTCAAGACATTATCAAACATTAATCAAAAGGTCTTAAAACATACTCCCTCCGTTTCGCAAAGAGTGTCATTTTGAGGTTTTATTTTTGTTTCATAAAAAATGTTGTTTTCTATTTTCAATGCAAAATTTATGAATTTTTTTTTCCAATTTAATTTTCTATTGGTTGAAATAGTGTTAGGTGTATGGGAAATGATGTTTTTATATAGAAAATATGCAAAATTTTAAATGTTTTCTTAATCCGTGTGCAGAAACTTAAAATGACACTTATTATGAAACAGAGGGAGTATTTGTTAGTAGTACTAACATAGATCTCATTAAGTTCATATCTGATCTTTAAGTTCTGAAGGACGCCAGGTTCGTGAAGGTAAGACAGCTTTGTCATGTCATCAACACCACCTGCAGGAGCTTCCACATCCTTTGGGTATATCTTTGACAGCTTTGCAGTGATCTGTAATATAATATAATACAGTCATGGGATGGGATATTACTATAGGTGACAAGTTGAAATGTTTAACAGTTTTTTTGTGATTGGCGCTTGCTTGCCTTCTTTCCAGTTGTGGCTTGGATCACAACTTCTTGTCCAGTGAGCTTTTCAACCTCACCATCAATCCAAGCCACGTCTGAGTCTTCAACCCAAACATGAGAACCTACAATAATATTTACTGGAGTTCCCTGCATTTTACCAAAAAGACATCACAATAATAATGTCAAAAAGCTATCAATAATCTTAAGCTCACTAAAACTGAACAATCAAAAATGTAAACTGTATGGTCACGTACCATTGTCCAATATTGGTAAGTCTTTTCTTCTTCACAATGATTACAAGTGAAGGAGATCCATTTCCCGGGAGTATAGTGACTTGTTACGCAAGAAACCTATAGAATCTGTAGATCGGGGGAAAAAAAATAAAGAGAGAGAAGAAGAAAAGAGGTGAAGAAGAGACGGTAGGAACGAGTAAACAGAAAAATAATAAGAGAGAGAGTGTGACATTGTTGTTGCATCCTTCGAGTTCGGTGGGTTTCATCCCCATGGAATTCGCGCCAATTCGTGGACCCTAATCACTCACTGTCTCTCGCACTCCACGTACACTTCTCTCCTTCAAAGGGTGTCTATTTACTCTTTCGACCCCCCAAGTCTCTAAAGATATCATTTTCGTCCCAGAATCACTAACTGTGCGTAATATAATCCAAAATCAGAAGAACAATACAAACCAATATCCAATCAAAAGGTTCACTGGAAATTAGTTATATGTTTGGATTAGTAACACAAGTTGATATCGATAAGAAAAAGCGTACGAAGACAAACGCACTTAGCACAAAATAACATAGTCAGATCATTAACTAATACTCCTTCTGTTTCATAATAAGTGTCGTTTTAGTTTTCTGCACACAGATTAAGAAAACATTTAATTTTACATATTTTCTATAGAAAAACATCATTACCCATACACCTAATCATATTTCAACCAATAGAAAATTAAACTGAAAAATAAAATCAATAAATTATGCATTGAAATCTACACTTATTTTGTAACGAAAAATTTTCTCTAAAACGATACTCTTTGAGAAACGGAGGGAGTAGTTAACTCCACATTTTCATTATATCAGCCCTACTTGATAAATAGCGAATCATCACTGAGACAGCCTGTGAACACCTAAACGTTTCTTCTTCTTCTTCTTCTTGCAACGTTTCTGAGTTTTTCCACCATCCTTAGAGATGCATGGAACGTTTCTCAGTTACTTCAACAACAGAAGTTTTTTTCTCTTCACTCCAATACTTACCCACGAATTTAAAATCTCCGGTAGATTCATTGAAAACTCGTCTGACGATAGCTTTGCTGCTATCACATGGCTCGCCAGTCTGATCAGCCTTGGCAAAGTCTTTATAGGCTATGTAAATAACAACGTTTTTGGAGTCAAGTGTCGGGGGCTTCACATCATCAACAGTCTCTACAGCTACCTGCACAATCTCCAACTGGGAGAGATAATGCTGTAGCAATAGTTTGAACAAGTTTAAACCACATTATATTATATTATATATTATTCACTGCCATTGATATTCAAAAAAAAAAAAAATGAAAAACTTACATCAGTGAGATCCCTTACGTGGCTAACGAGTGCAAGTTCCAAATAAAGTGAAATCCAACCATTGTTTTGCAACTCAGATTCATTCACCTCCAAAAATGGCAAACAAAACATATATATGAATTAAACAAAAACAAAACTGATGTGAGTGTATATTAAATTTTTTTTTACCATGTAAAACCGTTTAGCATCATTAAAAGCAATCTCTGGAGGCCAATCAGGTAATGGGATGAATTCTATGTCAAGCTTTGGTACACGCAGGTACGGCCTTGGCCACACTGCTATTCAAAGTTAATAGTAAGACTAATAATAATCAGGAGGAAGTGACATTGTACTTTAGAGAGACTAATACATACATCAGACAGCCCTGATATATTTTTACCTCGAGGTCTAGCAATAGCCACAGCCAAATCTAAACAGCCAATCATCCTCTCATTAACGAGAACCTGAAAAGGGAACTTCTTGTTGGAACCCTTGTTACGTGCATCCAAAGTGATGTAGTAAGAGGAAGCACCGCAATTAATCCTCATGTTGAAACTCTTTAGGTTACAAAGCTTTAGGTTCTTTCCCTAGAATTAGAGACAACTAATTAAGCATGTGATGTTTGTTGTATCCAATTAAGTAAGTTAATAATATATAGAGAGAGATTATCCAGCTCGGTTAGAATTTTTTACCTCCAAGAGATTGTATCTGTGAACTCCTAATTTAGCATAACGCTTGACCAATTGAGGATAAGCATAACGAGGATTCTTGCCTTTACAGTCAAAGTGCAACAGTCTATGGAGATTGTATGTCACTTCAATACCTCCGGGGTAATCAAAACCCTAAGACACATTACGAAACAGTACGTAGTTATAAGAGCATGATTAACACCGGGTTCTTAGGGTGGGGTTCTTAGCTTAATTTAAGAACCGGTTCTTAAATTACGCTAAGAACCTCATCCTAAGAACCTGGGGTTAATCATGGTCTAAGGTTGAAGGTTCAGACAAGCTCAAAAGTTATTAAATAAACAAAAATAGTTACATCGGATTCCTCCTTCAGACAAGTCATCTTCATCGTATGTATTCTACAGGCAATCTTCCCGAGTGCTTTTGATCGATTTAAGTTTGCCGAATAAATAATATACCTGTTCAAATCAATTAAATAATTTTCATTACTGAATTTTAGTTGGGCCTTCTTAACTCAAACAAATAATGGGCCAGGGGATATTTATTGAAAAGGAGCCCATGTATTTTAGATGTAGTGTTTTGCTAAACTATTATTTATTCCATTTATTATTATTAATTGAATCGGTTAATATTTTTGTATCCCCACTAATGTCTATTGTTTTATCATAGTTAGCTATATAGGAAAAACCCCATTAATAGCGAATTTGTGTTCACTCTCAACTTTATTGTAAAGTCCACGTACTACATAAAAAGCTCGATCTAAACAAGATGGCTAGCACAATGGCTTTCATTCTTGAGATCCAATACCAACTATTAATCCCGTTTCTTAATTAACTTGTTCCTACACGTTTTTTTTTTTGTTTTTTGTTTATCTATGATAAGCTATCTGTTCTGAGCTTGATTACAACTCCGTCCTTATTGAATAATGATATTACCACGTACTCTATATATATAGATGATTAGTGTCAGTGTCTTGTATATATATGCTCATATATATAGTTATATTATAAAATAGTGCATTCCAATACTTTTAGGTTTAATTTGGTTACGTATACCATCCTTCCAATCAGAAAAGAAGGGAATCGTAGTGAGCTTAAGAGCATGATTAAAGGGGTTCTTAGAAGGGTTCTTAGGAGGATGGGTCCCATGAATAGTGTAAGAACCGGTTCCTAAAACTCTTAAATAAAAACTGGTTCTTAAGAGTTTCTTGCACTGTTTGCGGGTCCCACTGACACGTGGCGACCCGCAATTAGTTCGTTTTTAATTTTTTTTAAAAAAATATCAAATTAAAAAAAAAAAAAAACTAGAACCCCATTTGGGGTTCTAGGGTTAATCATGCTCTAGTAATATCCAAAATTAATTAAACTCAGCGGACGTGATTTAATTTGTGGTCTTACAGGCTAACCGTTGATGCGATATCATTCATTCCATACTACAATCTTAGCATTTTCCCTTCACATGGACGCTAATGGAAAAATTTGTTCATGTGGTCTTAGTTTTCACATGCATATTTAATTTCTATTTTCCAAACGAAATTATTTTCTCTCTTTTCGAAGAAAAAAAAATATTCTCTCTTTGGCGATAAAATAATATCAAACTAACTATCCACATGAAGAAAAAAACTAACTCCAAACGATTTTTTTTTGAAGAAAAAAAACTATTCTCTCTTTGAGTATTCACATGCATCTTTTCCGAAGATGGTTTCTTTTTTTCCCGAATATGGTTTCAAAAATAGTACTCTCTCCGTTTTATATTAGTTGTTCTAGGTTTATGCATACAGATTAGAAAATATTTAATTTTATATATTTTCAAAATAAAAACACTATTACCAATACACCTAACCATATATCAACCAATAGAAAATATCAATAAATTTTGCATTGAAAATCGAAAACAACATTTCTTTTGAAACAAAAATTTTACTCCAAAACGACATATAATTTGAAACGGAGGGAGTATTACTTAAGTGTATCTTTTATCAACGGCATGATGTCAAATTCATTTAGACTCGTAAAGTTAAATATTGTTCAACAAAGCCTCCAGCGATTTTTATTGGACAATCTAATATGTTATATATATGTTTTGTTGTTGTTTATGTTAGTTGATAGACATCATGCGAGGCACGTTAAAACCGACAAAACGAGTTAGTTATTTTTCGGTATTTTCTTTTTTCCTGAGTGAATTGGTTACTGCGTGATGATTCATTCATGCACCACGTGATTGCTTTTTCAAGTTCTGACTTCTGGGACTATTATATTGTACCAACATCTCTCAGCAATTGCAGACAAAAGAAAGAAAGAAAGAAATGGATGGTATTATTATATACGTAATCGCTACTATCCAAAAGAAGATTCTTACAAAAAGATAGCTTATCAACCACCACGTAGTTGATTCTTCGGCCGACCACATGACTCGATCTGTCAAACTGCTGATCACCAGTCTTTACATGGGCCCCGCTTTTAAGCATTTGGCTTTGACGCGTTGTCAAAAGACAATTCCACAACGGTACAAATTATTTGTTGGGACTCAGCTCGTCTATCGTTTTCGTTTTTAATGATAATATTTGTTTCTCGAAATATGTCGCAGTTGGGTTTCTTATGAGACTGACATGTTTCAAGAGAAGTTAGGTTTCAACAATTATAAGTTAAGATTCTCTTCTTGCATGTTTCTTTCAGAATTAAATTTCCTTCTTAGATTGTATTTACTCATTTATTCTCATTCAAACCTTACTAAGCTTTTTATTAATAATAAATTTTTTTTTGAATTATACAGGGATATCTTCATTCTACATAAGTGATCCAGACTAGTCACGTGTTTTTACGTGTCAGTCTTCTGTTTCTGACAATGCCGAAATGTTTTTTTCATAATTAATTTCCTTCTTAGATCGTATTTACTCATTTATTCACATTCAAATCCTACTAAACTTTTTATTAATAGTATTTTTTTTTTGAATTATACAGAGATATCTTGATTCCACATAAGTGATTTATACTAGTCACGTGTTTTTATGTGTCGGTCCTCTGTCTCTGATGATGCCAAAATGTTAATTTCCCAGTGACCAGGATTCAAACCATAGCGACTTTACCGTATTAGACTTTTACCCTCAAGTAATTAATCACTACCAAGCTACAAACTTTAATTTATTAATAATAATCACCCTCTCTTTATATGATATATACTAGTATGTTATATTCCAACTGTTTTCTTTAACTTGAGACGTATTAGTGTGGTTTTTAAATATCTAATTCAGTTAAACTGACTTCATCGAATGTATGATATAAGGTACCGAATTCAAACTTAGGATCTAACAAAATGACTCTACTGTGAGTTAACCCAAGAAAACTATATTGTAATCGCTCAAGGCAGTCGTATATATATATATAGATGTATCAAATTACGAGTTGCCACTTGCCACAAATTTTGGGGCTATTCAATACTCATAATAACGTCTCAAGGGTCATCGATGAGATATATATCCACTAAGCTAACCGTACCACATGGGTAGGACCAGAGTGTTGTGTTGTTTTCTCCCCTCGTTAGTTTCTATCAAGTTTTGTTTCTTTCCAGCGTTTAATATTTTGCTTTGTTTCATTGATCTTCGAAAAGAAAAAGTTTCATTGATCTGTTTTATTTATTTGTTTGTTTTATTTAATTACTAACGCAATTCAAAAATAGTTCTCTTATTGAAAGATTTTGCTTATGGTGAACGCTTCAACCATAATAAATAAGTTAATAATGAATCTAAATAAAATAATAATTCGGTTTAGTGGATTCTTTGCTAGACTCCATTATATGTAACTCCAACTGAAAAATGACACGCATTAACGTGACGTACGGTGTATAATTACAATGCCACAATTGCTGGAAGTGAGCTTTATTTAATTAAAGATATCTTGTCTGGTTAGTCTCTTATCTTAAACGGAGTAATCGATTTATCAATTGTTTTGGATCGATACTGCATGCTATTGCTAGTATAATAGGGATCATGTCATATGGCATTGCCTAGTATCACACAATATGCAATGCACCGATAAGATTAGTTATTCAAATAATTTTCTTCATCCTTCGTTTGTCTTATCGCACGTGGAATTTGGTACGTTCACATTTATTTCATGAATATAAGAAGAAGAAGAACATAATAAAGGAGAAAAGAAGAATAATCAAACTGTAGTATTTTCCACTCACCCGGAAAAGTCATTAGTCGTGTCTAAACTTAATTAGATTCCCCTTCAATAAAGGAATAAAGATGGGTTTGATCCAAGGCATATACTTACGTTGGAATAATATCTTATGGAGATTGGAATCCTCATTATAGTTATTTTTGCGGATAGAATATGCTTAGCAATATGCTTGCAAAAATCAAAAATCATGTTTACCTTGTGGGTTTTTGAATTTCCAAGATTCCAATATCTATATTTTAGCCTGACAAAGAATAAGGTAAAGAGATGATAGGAACACTTGTACGTATCTTTTTAATCTAACGTTGCAAATGTTAGAAAAAAATAGTTAAAGATAAGAGTCATATATATGACACTAGAGTTGTTTGGTTACCGTACATGCGTGTACACCTTAGGTACATCAATCAAAGACGTGAAAAAAGTGAAAAGGTTTATCTATTTGTGTTTTTCTAATTAAAAAAAAAAGCTGATAGATAACGAAAAGTGGGCACATACTAATCGGTGGAGCCTTACTAAAGAAAGTTACAAAATCTAGAGAAAATTTGCCATGTCAATAAGAAACCACACATAAGTAATATATCAAAATGTTTTCATTAGGTGTTGTTATAATGTAAACCCATCTCCAAAATCTCTCTAAAATAAAACTAAACAAAGACTGGATAATTATCATATGTACCAAGTTTTGGATCAAATACGAAAAAGCAAAAGCATACATAACTTATTTTTATTGATAAAGCAAGGAAAAGAAGAGTACACCTCTGCTTTCTCTCATCCTTTTACACACCACCACAAAGGTAGAAAATAAAACAGTAAAAGGCGGAAAAAGATAGTTATCCTCTACACTACACCTAAAGCCAATATTTCACAAAACGAAAAAAAAAAAAAAAAATCATTGCCAAACATCACTCAGAAGAAGCCAGCCAGCTTGGAACTTGGCAGAGCAACCTCTTTATTATTTATTTAGCTCCTTTTTTTTATGTGTTCTTCCAGAAGAGCCTTTATCATGTGAGTAGGCGTAATATACAAAGCAAACCCACCCATTTACATGCCGACACACTCCCACACACATGTTACTGTTAGACCTAGACCAAGACCAAAGAAAAGCGATAATACTCTACTTTAATTTATTCTAATCCGAATCTTTCTAGATGAATCTTTCCTCTGCTTCTCCTGCTCTTTGAATCCAGGGATGCCCTGCAAATATTCATTTTAAAAATTACAAAACTATTTACTTTAACAAATTTGACTTTTTGGATAGAAAAAGTAAAGATTTCAACTTTTTAAGACAGAACTAATGAATGGTTAAAGAACAAAGATCATGTAATAAACCAAAAACTTACTGAGAGCTTGTTCAGCTGAGAATCTACGAGAAGCATCTTTACACATCATCTTCCTCAAGAAGTCTTTAGCCATCGACGAAACTCCTCTGAACACATTCGGCGGAAACCTCAAGTTCCCTCTAAGCACCGCCTCGAAAATCTCCTCCGCCGTCTCGCCGTAAAACGGCGGAGCTCCGGCGAGCATCGTGTACAAAACAACACCCGCACTCCAAAGATCAACCTTCTCGCCGTACGAACACCCCATCAGAACCTCCGGCGCCACGTAATACGGCGTCCCCACCACACCTTCAGTAGTCTCTCCCTCACCCAACCAAACCCCGGACCCGAAGTCACAGATCTTCACGGTATCGTTCCTCAGATCAACCAAAATATTCTCCGGCTTGATGTCCCTGTGAACGACGCCGTATCGGTGACAATGCGAAAGCCCCTGGAGGATCTGTTTAGCGAACGACGCCGTTTGGGACTCGGAGAAGGTTCCCGAGGAGACGAGACGGTCGTAGATGGAGACGGAAGGGTCCACGAGCTCCATGTAGATGGAGAGAGTGGCGTCGGTGTCGATGAGGTCGTGGATTTGGATGATGTTCGGGTGGTAAGACAAGAGAGCCATGAGTTTTGGTTCGGTGTCGATGCACGCGCGGTCGAGAGCGTCGGTGAGAGAGCTCTTCTCGATGGTTTTGCAGGCGAAGAAATCGCCGGTGGATGGAGCGTAGACGCGAGTGACGGTTCCGAAGCGTCCACGACCGATCTCTTCGCAGATCTGGTACTTGTTGTCGTTGTTGTCGAGTGTTTGGCTGCAAGTCATAGTATGTTTTGAGTTTTTGTTGTTGTTGTTGTTGTTGTGTTGTGTTTAGTAGAAGAGGAACCCGTGAGTTAGATGTCTCTATCTTTATAGCCTAAAAAAATATTCTTAAAAGGTATATTCCATTTGATGCTATATGGATATTGGATATTGTAGTGTTCAATTAACGTTAATAGCCCATCGGATATTAGGTATTGGATATTTGCTTTTGGGTCCGATGGTAACTATGATTTTTCATTTTTATTTATTCTTTTGGTCTATATTGAAAATGTTATTATAATTTTCTATTGGTTTTGATATTCAAATACTACACACACAGCAAATCACACGTAAAGTAAACTTGCAAACCAAATATTATTGAAGTTGCTGTGGGAGTCCCCCTAACCACACTCTCTCCAAATCAAAAACAAATAGCAAAATCACACGCTGCTCTTCGAACCCATGTTCTCCTGCGAAGGAAGTGAGCGCCTTATCCATTAGGCCACGGGAAATAATCGCTGCGTTAACAATAATCACTGCACTTTTCAATGTTATTTGCTTCTGTGACCTACTAGCTCGGCCACGGCTCTAGCCATATCTTCTCGTGTGCTCTCCTCCCCAGTCCCCACTCTCTCATGGCTCTCGCAGTTTCCAACGCGTTTCGTTACCCTCATCCCCTAACTGGTCACAGGAGCTCCCATCAGACTATTCGAACTTCAAAGTCGCCTCCTTTTGTCAGGTAAAGGAACAACATTTGCTGCTTCTTGCCTTTATCTACCATCAGGAACCTTAAAGTCTCTTCCTTTACTTAAGATTGCATTGACCTTAGTGAGAAACCTTTATCTTGTCACTTATGAATTGTCAATTGGGGAGGCTTTGTTTGTTAATCAGCTTCTTAAGTTGGGTACTTCTCAAAGTTTGAAACTTTCAATTTGATTGTACGGAGTTCCGTTATTATGCTCAACTCCGTTCAGACCATTCCTTATTGTAATGAAGATGTTTTATGTTTTCTTTTCAGGCTTGTTCCTCGAAGGGTGTTGCAGAGCAGGGTCGTGATACGTGCTGCTTCGTCTTCTTCTGCAGCTGGAAATCCACTCTCTGATGATGACTTTAACCCATATGAGGTGATTATTGCCCTCGTAAAAGGACTTTGTTTTGCTTTTGTCATTGTTTTATTAATAAAGTGTACCTTTGTCAGGTTCTTGGTGTTAATCCTGTAGAGGGGTTTGACAAGATCAAGCAAACTTATGGAAGAAAACTTAAAGATGCTCAGAGGAGTGGTGATGAAGCCACTGCTGCTCTTGTAGGGTTACCTCTCTCTTTATTTTGAGTCTTCTCTGTGATGCTTTGTTTTTTTAACAAGTCTCTGCTTTTGTTTGTTTTGATAGCTCGAGAAAGCATATGATAAGCTCATGTATTCCCAGTTGATGAATAGGAAAAAGGGTGTTACTTTCGGTTCGTTTAAGGTACGTATCGTTTCCTCCTTCTTAGACTCTATGGACTTCCTTTCTTAAACCTGGGTTAATTTCTCATAATTCAGGTTTCCAAGGACATTAAGTATGCTGATAAGCAGCCCATAATACCATGGGGTCCAAGGTAAGAGATTCTTTCTGAGTCCACTCAAAATTGTTAATGTTCATCCTTCAAAAGCTTGTTATAATCATGATTTGTTGATCCATCTTGTTACAGGTATTCCAAGTCTTCCAGAAATGATATGTTGATCAACCTAGCAATATCAGCTGTGTTTGTAAGTACTTAAGAAGAATGCTTTTAGAGAATAATGTTGCTCCTTTTTTAGAAATGTTGATTTTGTATGTTTAACATCTGTATCCTTTATGAATCCAAGACATCATGCTTTGGTTATAATGACTGGTTTAATGCTGTAAAAATGACTCGTTTCTCACACATACATGACATTCTCAAATGTTAATATCTCGTAATTATATATGAATCTGTCTCTGTTTCTGTTTCTCTTTTTTTCTTTTCTGCAGAGTGCATGGATTGCCATCCAACGTAGTGTTGAATACAAACCGCTGCAGTTCATGTCTTTTGTATTTGTCTACAGAATCTTTGAGAAATTAAAATCCTTTGAAGCACCTTCATCTCCAACATATAACGTGAGTTTTGATTAAAAAAAAATTGAAGTGCCTTATGTTTAGTGTCAATGCACCTGGTGGTAGTGTTGACTAGCATTGATGTTGACACTGGTTGCAGGAGGAGGGCGAAGAAAATGGACGGGGATTGAGAATGGGAAAGAGGCTTCTTCGGTCTCTTTCATTAGTTTTTGGCTCTATACTTGTGGCATCTTTGGTATGTACTGGTTTTATCCTGATTGATATCTCATAGTTCTTTTAATTGATTATATTCTACGTTAAAACTCTTTGTGAATCATGCTTTTCAGGCTTATACAGGGATCTTAAACGTCATTGAGTACATGGGAAGCTCCATACCCATTGTTCTTTACAATAACCAGGTTAGTGTTCTTGCCTAACTCTCTCTTCACTCAGAACCTTCCCTTTTGGTTTAGGATCATTAGGTCAAGTGTTGGCTTAAGCGTCAGTGAATAACACTAGTTTGATTAGGTTGTAGATGATTGTGCCGTAATAAAAATGACTTGTCACACCTATAGGTAAGAAATGAAATGAGAACTCCTAAATTGAATTTTGCAATAATCTCTGAACCAACACTTAACATAGAGAAGTGTCTGGTCTCTAAATAGTTCCATCAGTGGTTACTGTAAACTAGGCTTTTTGATATGTAACAAGAATCAACAGTGCTGACGTTGAGTACCGGGTTGCAGGAACTTATAGTGACAGCTTCATCAGCTTTGATGCTCTATGTTATGGCGTCGTATTACAGATAATGCAAAGAGAGCCGACAATGAACTTGATCTATCAGAAGATTTGGAGAAGTTTTTGCTGTATGGAATGTGTCTGTTAGATGTTAACCATTGAGATGTTCTTTTTTTCTTAAGACGAACTAGCACACTACCTAGTCCAAAAAATAAAGAAATCATATATATATTCGAGATTGCAATTAATCTTAGTACTCCAATAATAAGCTTGAAGCTTTGCCAATTTAGTTTTTCTTTTTTTCTTTTTGCGTTTGTAATAGATTGTTTATCTCTTAATTATATTATATTATGGTTAGTATAATTTAAACGTTTCCTAAAAATAAATTATGCAGCATGTTATTTAAAAATATACTAATTCTTTCAAAATTACAAATCATTTGTTGAGAATGATGTGAACACATGCCGTGTAAGTTATATGATAAATAGCATGTTGGTATTATTTTTTGGAGGGTCAACTGATAGCATGTTATTGAGTTCACATAAGTATAATGCCATTTTAAAACGGGTTACATAAACGTTCATGTTTTAAACTACAAACTATTAATTGGTGGAATGAAAATTCTAAGAAGAAACTTGGTCAACCCTCATCAATTATTGTAGATTAACTATCATGAAAAATGAAAAGAAGAAGAGGAAAGTCACATATGAATGAAATAAACATATACAAAAGTCTCATTATTTTGGTGTCACGCTTATAACGATTTTATAATTTTAGTTTATTTTGGAGAGAAGAAAAATGAAAAAAAAAACCAATAAAATCTGGAAAAATCCGATAGTGACGGAGACGCCATTATCGCAGTCACATTTCTATAAATAGAGAGAGATACATGAAGTTTTGTACTTGTAGCTGCTCTACACTAAGACACATTGAGAAGTTTGACGAGTGGGTGAGAGATACCTAAGTGATCCGTCTTCTCTGCTTCTACGTCTTTCTTACTAACGAAGTGGTACGTTTCATTTTTCCATCTTATTCTTTCTTCTAAAAATGAATAAAACATTTTTTTAAAGTGTTTTAGAACTGATGGTAGGAAGATTTGTAGACGATATACCTTACCTGATACTTCAGTTATAGCATGTCTCTATGTATATTTGATTTCCATTCCATCTTAGATCATTGTTGCTCCTTAAATTCGTAACATATATCATATACTATGAGTATTTGAGACCGTAACAATATAAAGCAAACTTAAACAGAAAACATAATATAATTTACATGTGTGATTTGTCATTACAAAATCATGTTGTCGTTTTCTGCATCATATTTGTCTTCTTTCGTAAATACGTGGTGAGAAATAATTATCCAACTCCATACACGTAAATTTTCTTTTCTTTTGATATTCTGTATATATGTTTCTGGAGAAGATTTTTTTTTCTTAAGTCTGAAACATTAAGACCCATGCATGCAGGGTACCCATATGAATCTACTAGATTAAGATCCCTTAATCATGCTAGTAATTTGTCCTAAAAACATAAGATAGTTTTTTTTTTTTTTTTTTTTTTTATATGCCCGGCTAATCGGGTCGGTCCGGGAAGAAACACACGTAGTTAGAGCATGTCCATTGGAAGTTCTTAAAGAAGAATTCTTAGCAGAAATTAAGAATTGATTCTTAACTTTAACAAAGAAAAAAGAATTGATTCTCTTTAAGAACTCCCAATGTACATGCTCTTTTAGTAATAGTTTGTACGTAATCCAAACAAAATTTAGAAAAGAGAAGAATAAAGTTACATAGATCATTACAAAAAAAAAGACACGACCTTCGATTAGATCAACTGTAAGTGAGCACTAACTTGAGTTCATCGATACGGTCGAGGATAATAAGGAGACAACAATTATCTCGTGAATTGCTTTTTGTCGTGAACACGTATGTACGTGTATTTGCCAAACAGTTCCTAACTCCTAAAGGCTTTCCTGGCAGCCAAATGGTAACTTTGGCCTAAATATATCTGCCAAGTCCACGTAAATCATCCACGTACGTAGTGCTATTTTAGCTTAATTTTTTAAATAATTACCAGGTTGCTCAAAGAAATAATCTATTTTGTGGAGACAAAAAGGCTCTGTTTCAGATTATCCTGAAAATAACAAACATCTTTGAATATCTCTCAACTCACTAGAACTATCTCTTATAATCTTACCAGATTATGTGTTTGTATATTTTCTTTCTTCATAACCTGCAAACCTTAAACTTTCCTTAGCTAATTCAAGATGTTTTTTTTAAAGAAAATTATGTTTTAGTAATTTTTTTTGAACTTTAATATGTTCTAATTATTGTGATGTGTTATTTTGGTGTTAGGCCGCAACAAGTTTATTTAACTAAGCTCAAGTTGGAATCAGAAGCAAGAGCATCCTTCTTCATTTACACAGGTACTCCTCCAGTTCTCATGTAAACTATTATTTAATTCTCAACCTGCATGATCATCATTCTCATGCTCAACACAAGGATTATTCTTAATACTTTTATTAATAATATACTATTAGTTTTCTATATTTTAATCACATTCCTTCTTTTAAGATTGTGACTAATATTTTATTATACTAAGATATTCTAAGATTTTTCTTTCTAGTGATGTTGATGAGTAAGGTGACATGATTTTTAATATTCTTCTAATCCTAATTTCTAATATTTTAAAACAATAATCTGTGAGATTCGTACGGACATTTGCATTTTAATAGGAGAGTTATTTTGATGTCCCCAAAGACCAGTTCAAACGTTCAATTACTGGAAATGGAAATGTCAAAAGGTTCTTTCATCTAATCTGACAGTCAAAACTGTTGAAACAGATTCTATAAGTAAAATCATAAACAATTAAGAAGTCTTTACCTTACTTAACACGTTAGGGTATTTGTTTACCCATTTTCAACGTTTCCTAATCCTTACCTTATATAACACGTTAGGGCTTTTTAAGATGGTGATAAGAAGTGTGGATCTACGATCAGACACCGTGACTAGACCCACCGATGCAATGCGTGAAGCAATGGCTAGTGCAGAAGTGGACGATGACATCCTTGGCTACGACCCAACGGCTCGACATCTTGAAGAGGAGATGGCTAAGATGATGGGTAAAGAGGCAGCTCTCTTCGTGCCATCTGGTACAATGGGGAATCTGATAAGTGTTATGGTTCACTGCGACGTGAGAGGCAGCGAGGTGATTCTTGGAGACAACTCTCACATTCATGTTTACGAGAACGGAGGGATATCAACAATAGGTGGCGTGCATCCCAAGACAATCAAGAATGAAGAAGACGGGACGATGGACTTGGGGGCTATAGAAGCAGCTATTAGAGACCCTAAAGGAAGCACGTTTTATCCAACTACAAGGTTGATTTGCTTGGAGAACACACACGCCAAGTAAGTGTCCCTCGCACACATTAAACATACTTGCTATTATAAGCTAGTCTCTTATGAGGTTTTGATGCAGCTCTGGAGGGAGATGTTTGAGTGCTGAATACACAGATAGTGTTGGAGAGATTGCGAAGAGACATGGACTAAAGCTTCATATCGATGGAGCTCGCCTCTTTAATGCTTCCATTGTAATAATCATTCATCTAATAACTTTGAACTAGGATTGTGACACATTATGACATAATTATTATAAACCATAGACTAAAATGTTTATGAATTTTTTTTTTTTTTTTTTTGTAGGCACTTGGAGTTCCAGTCCATAGGCTTGTTGAGGCTGCTGACTCTGTTTCGGTACAGTCTTCTCTTTATCTAACCTCTGAAAAAAAAGTTTAGATGAAAGATAACTGAGAGATTAGCTCACACATGTACATACTATGTTTCAGGTGTGTCTATCTAAAGGTCTTGGAGCTCCGGTGGGAACTGTAATCGTTGGTTCAAGTAGTTTCATTGAAAAGGCGAAAGCGTTAAGGAAAACATTAGGTGGAGGGATGAGACAAATAGGTGTTCTGTGTGCAGCCGCTTTGGTCGCACTCCAAGAGAACCTCCCAAAGCTACAGTTTGACCACAAGAAGGCAAAGTTGCTAGCTGGTACGTACGTTTACTCTAGTAACAATTATAATTTACCACAACAAGAAATATATATAAAAGGTAAGTTAATAACGTAAATATTTGCAGAAGGGTTGAATCAAATGAAAGGGATTAGAATAAACGTTGCAGCCGTGGAGACCAACATGGTGCGTATTGTTAACACTCTTTGTTGTGTTATCAACAAGATTATGTTTAATTATTCGTCTCAAAATTCAGATATTCATGGATATGGAGGATGGATCAAGACTTACAGCTGAGAAACTGCGCAAGAGTCTAACAGAGTGTGGCATTCTCGTCCTCCCGGGAAACTCATCACGGTATGTCTCACATGAACAGAGTTTGATTGTTTTAAAATAACATACAAATAAAAAAAGTTTTAAGAGCTATATGTTTTAGATATATAGTGTTGACTTGGAATGTGGTTTCAGGATCAGAATGGTTATACACCATCAGATAACAACAAGTGATGTGCATTACACATTGTCTTGCTTACAAGTAAGATTTTTTATCACTGTACTTCCCACTTCCTCTAACAGTGACACTGATGTTTATCTGAATATTGATTTTTATTTTGGCAGCAAGCAGTGCAAATGATTCAGGAACCAAGCGTAAACTAAACTGGCAAAACCGGAAAGGTGTTTTTTTTTTTTGCTTATTAAATGTTGTTTGTCTAATAAAAACTATAAGGATCGATCGATCCCTCAATGTAATTGTCACACCTATCATTTCCTCCATTTTACTAGTGTTTTTTTTTGGTTTGGTTTTATATCTTATGTACATACTTAAGCCATGTAACAGTGAGTGTGTCCATCCATATTAGTAATACGTACTCCCGACATATTATGATATAGATGTGATAGTTGATAATAGGAGGCATCAAAACTAAAGATGTTGGTTACTTTCTTCTTTTATAATCTCTTTTCAATTTCCTATGTCACTTTCAAAACAGAGAAACATATGTCGATAGTAGTGAAGTTAATGTTGAATTGGAAACCAACCCACACATGAACCTTATAGTCTATCCTTCCTCTGTAAGGGTGTCCAAAAAAAGAATGAGCAGGGGAGCCTCATCAACTCTGTTTCTGTATGTACACACTAAAATCAATCTCCTTCCAACTAAATCAGCGCCGCTTCTGGATCTCTTCCTTCACAAGCTCGGTCACCAAATCTATGTTAGACTCCGTTAAAACCTCTTGTAGTGAGCTTAGTTCCTCAATGTTAGCTTTCTTGAGCAGAACTTTGAGAGTGGAGTTTGTTCCAGCAGGTAATAGACGTTGTCCGGGAGCTTTCTGGAGATTTCTCACATCCGATGATTGTATGCTTGAGCTGGCTTCTACTGAGAGAGGATTTGCTGGGAACTGAACTTGTGGCCGTGAATAAGGCCTGGAATCCCAATACTCTGTGCAAACTCGATTCACGTCTAGTGCTTCTATAGCCTGTTTACAAATGAAGCTTTATAATTTTCTAGGTATCATAGAAGATGAAAAAAATGCCAAAGTTGGTTTTAGTATTATTACCTGTAGGATTGCAGGTGATGTGTATCCAAACATTTCAAAACCGTCAGGACTCCCAGAGGGCTGCAGAGGAGGAAGGTCTAGCTTACCAGTTTTGTGCTGCTTACTTATCTCTTGATTTACTCTATCTCTTACCATCTCCCAGCATCTTGTAGGCGACAAGTGAGCAAACACCTCACTGGGATTACCCTCCAAGTAAACCTGACAAGAAGATCACACCACACAATTTGTTGATGAGCAAGATTGTCTGACTTGCACAATGACCAAACTGATCCAGGGCAATGCAACCTTTTTAGACAATAGATCATCATCTATCAACTTACCATGAACAAAGGACTATTGCGTCCAGCATCCAGAATTTCTGAAATGTAGAAGCTCATCCTTGTTGGATCCAAGACATTTATGTACCTGACCCGACTACGAAATCCTGCACCAACGAAGAATAGACACTAAGCACTTTGCAAAATATCTTTTGCATAAATGTTTTACATGACAACAGGTCACCTTTAGGAAAAATTGCTCGGCGGTTGCACCATGATTTTCCAGAAAGCACACATCCATAACTTAAAGGCTCTACATTGCAATTGATTCTCCTCACAACTTTTGCTATACGGGGACCCTTTTGGCGGATGATCCTATCCGGACTATTACTTTGTGAACAAGACGGTGTACCTGAGTTACTTCTTATCCCATCAACCACATCCTGTATAGCCAAACCTCCAGAGATTTTGGATTTATTACAGCTAGTAGGTTTTACACCATCTTGGTTGCTAGTATCATGAGCAAGTCCATTAACTTCGGCATGCAATACAGAGCTTAGTACATCTCCTTGCACTGCTCTTTGGTCATTATTAGTAGGCAATGATATAGTGTTTGGTCTATCAGGCAAAGAAATTGCTTGCTTTTCGATCACTGGAACAGGAGTTTTACTAGTTGCTTCCAACGCTAAAACGTGGGTTGGTCTCTCCCGTATTTTCAAATGCTTTCCAGACGAAACTCGTTTGCTAGGTATGTCATGCTCATCATCACTGAGGAGAAGTATCACATCATCAGGTACACTCTGTGAATTCTTTTTTCCAGTTTTGGACTTAGCAGCTGTCACAGAGATGCCTCCTTCAGATGGTTGGCAAACTGAAACTTCTGGAACAGAAGAATCATAAACAGTTTCTTCTTTGACTGGCTTCATACAGTGGCTTGGTGTTAACCCTCTACTTAGATCTTCTCTCGATGTCTGTAAATCTTTCTCTAGAAGTGCAGCTTCTTGTGGACTCAGGTCCCTGAGCACTATTTTATCTTCATCTATCTCCATCTTGCTTCCTGAGACGTGTGCACTCAAAGCCAATCCTAAATCTTGACGCGCCCATCTATATACAGAACTAAGTTTTCCTTCCACAGCCTCAAGAAGAACATTCAGTTCATCCATATCATAGCGAAATAGATAATATTTAGTAACCCATGGACACGAACATAACTGCTTCACATGAGTCAAGCATGAGTACTTCTCTGGCGAACAGCGGCAACCAGCAGCGGAGAGGTGCAAATCAAAGAAGCATATACAACACTCTCTCTCATTGGTAGCATCGAAATTACTATGCATCTTCAATGCAAGTGAGGAGCTGCACAGAGATTCTCTTCTTGTACGTTCCATATCAATGCGTGCCTATACAAAATCATGACAAAGTTAATTAATCACCATGTTGACAACAAAGAACGATCCTCAATTACAGTGACTTGATAGGCATCTAAAGAGATCCGTACCTTGAGTGTTTTGGCCAAAATCCCATCCTTTCCACTAAAGTCTTTCCACCTTAAGTTATCTATTGTATTCTTCTTTAGTAAGTTAAGCTCCCAGTCGGCTTTCACTACCTCTCTTGCTGCCCCAAGCAACAATTTATCATGTGAGATGGACGTTTTTCTACCCTGTTGACAGTATAACTCTATAGCAATCTGCCCATGAGGCAGCCAGTCAACTGGTGCTACATTCACAGCTTCAGCACAGTTGAAACCACAGTTAAATCCAGCATGATATGCCCGAGGGAAAGTCAAGACAAACTCTCCAGCATGCTGGACGCAACGGTGCACAGGTACTCCTGCTGTTTTCAATTTTGACGGGGAGAGTTGTGTAACCTACAGGACAGAGCATCAAAGGATTTACTTTATTCAATTACACCGAAACAATGATGTCTAACAAATGAATTTCAATTAGGAGTTCCTACAGGGTTATCAACTAACAAAGTGAGTGTAGAACTCAAAGTTTTAATTCAGTTTCATCAAATATCTAACGCTTACTAGCTTATGAAGCAAATCAGGCTGTTCTTCGAAAAGGTCAGGTAAATGCTTTCTCATCGCCTCCTCTAGTTTAACAGCATCCTTCCCCGCAACACCGTACCACGATTTTGGTGCACCCCAGTGCATGTAATTCATCGAATACAAGTGGTGATCTTCCACATGCTATTTATGGGGACACAATAACAAAAGGAATGTCAGTAGTGGAGAACAATGAAACAAGATAAGATGTAACGTAATGAAAAAAACACATCCACTTGTATAGTAAGATGACAATAAAGCATTTGTCATAATACTTTCAATTTCATTCAGCCACCATTTGTGAACATGCATACAGAAACCTTGAAAAATTATTACACAGCAGAAACATAATGATCAATCTTACCCAGCAGAAAGAAGAAAAGCACATCCCAATATACAACCACGGTACAAGAACGCCAGAGATGTCACTGCCCTCATGCTTAAGAAGGGATCCTGGAAGCCTTGAAAAATTATTTAAGTTCCAGCCTAATTTTGCATATTTTTCATCTGCAGAAGAAGCCTCGTGACCTGATGATATCTTAGGGAATCCGCTACCAAACACCCCAGTCTCAAGGTCAGCACCATACAGCACCTATATTAAAGAATCAACCAGGTTTTCAGGAGATACAGAGGCCACAATAGACGATAAAACCCCAAATAAAAAGGAATAAAACTTCACCTCTATCTCTTCGGTTGCTTTATCTACTATCCGCCAATATTCACCTTCGATATCTTCAACTGCTGGCTCCCAGTCACCACCTTTACATTCACTGTCTGTAGAAGCTTCACTCTTTTTAAAGTACTGAGCCTTGAACTCATCAGCATACTTTTTGAAGTCTTTTAGAGTGAACCCTGGACCAGGTTCAAACCCAAACGTCTCAAATTCACTCATTCCAGGGCTTCCGGAACCAGGATCGGACTTGCCATTAGTGGCGGAATCCATTCCCATTTTCATGCACTTTCTCTTCTTCCTTCTCATTTGATTAGAAAGCTTTGAAATCTTCTTCATTGAACTCCGGTTCTGAAGTTTATCCACTCTTTGGACACGTGTGTTAAATTTAGAATCTTCCCATACTTGCTTTTCTTTCAGCGGGCACGGTGGTTTCCAGGAAGGAGGGGGAACAATGCGACAGATTCCATACTTCTCAGCCTTCGGTCTTATTTTAGCTATATAGCTCAAAGTGTCTTCAAACTCCTAGAAAACATGTTTCCAGTTCATGTCAGAAAAATATGTATATGGAATTGAAAGGTTGAAAGTAATAGAATGTGAAACAAGACCTCTTCGCTGGGGTAGAATATAGGGGCATCTTCAAGGTCAGGCCTACGAGCTTCATTTGGATGCCATCTCGCAGTTACCTGTGAATATAACATTAGAGGGTTATGAAACAATTTAAGTTACTTTTGAAGTGAGCATCAATAGAGATTATTAACCTTTTGACAGTCATTACATTCTGCACATCCTCTGGTCACACCCTTTGGTAGAGAAGAAGGCTTCACTCCACAGTTCTGCAACCACATGATGCATTAGAACAAGGCAAAGAAAAAAACAAGTTGCTGATAAATATAAGCATAAGCACAAAAGGAACTAACTTGATCAAGATTTTGAGACAAGGCAATGTTATTATCATCATAATTGATCCAAGGTCTACGCCGTAGAGATCGAGCAGCTTTGGCTTCATCGGATTCAGTCTCCATCTCAGCTTGATTTGATACAGAAGCAACACTTTCTTCCATTGTTGTAGCCTTGGTTTCACCAGGGACAACTCTTTTTAAAGTGAACGTAGCATATGATTCAAACCCAGGAGGAACAGATGGCAGCTCATCACTTTCTTCTTTCACACAGATTCTCATCAGCTCTGTCCCCATTACTTACTGTTCCAACAACAATACAATTTGGAAAGGCTCATCATTTCTCATGAAATATCACAACCCAATATTATAAAAAAATGAAAAAAATTACATCACTAATATCTAATTCAATCCAAATCTAAGAAGACCCATTTAAAAAAAAATTGCTTACAAAGTATCTAACTTGAATTAGAAGGTCAAAACAGCTGGGGTTCCATCAACTGCATCTAGATTCAGGTCATCAGAACTCAGAATCGGTTTAAAAATTAACAAGAGATTTGAAAGATCTGAGGAATACTAGTCAATTTGCAATTTTAGTAATTTTTTTTCAAAAAATAAAATAAAATAAAATCCAGATTCATCAGATCTAACCCTAAATTTGAACACAGATCCAGATTATTACGAAACTGATGAAGAAACATCGCATGTCCTTTTCCATATTTGCATTAAAAATACAAAGATACAGCCATAAAAGTCCAAATATGAAACCAAACCTTTTCTATATTCCCAGAGAAAAAAAGCCACAAAATTCAAGAGATGAAGGAAGAAGAAAAGGGCAAACTGGGAATTAAAAATCTACAGGTCCATGTTTGGTATTTGTGATCTGTTAAAAATCACTCAAGAAACAATATGAACAAATCAAGAGATATTTTTTCACTAATATTAATTACCTTTTTTTGTTTTTGTTTTTTGTTTTCAATTTAAGATCATATCAGAGAGGAAACAAAGAGTCATGTGGCTTGCTTGCTTGCTGGGCTTTTGATATATAACTTTCCCTAACTTTTGCTGTGTGATGTGTGATGATGTCTTATAAGTTAAAAGAGTAACGCTTCAAAATCAAGCAGATATGCAATTTCCTATGCAATTCATCTACTCTATAAGACTATAACCATCAAAAGGGGTAACGAAATAAATATTTTTTAAAAACCATTATTGGTTTTGTTTATCACGGGTGGTGGACAATACCGGATATCCACACAATTGTTTTTGTTGATTTTTCTAGAAGTTTTTCAGATAATAATAAATAATTATAGTGCTTTTCTTTTGATATAGATGAAGTTTTACCTTTCAAAAATTAGTAGTCTCCTTTTCGCAAAATTTGAGAGTTGATTTTTTCTCTATTTTATTTACAACTTTAGTCTCTTATTAAATTCCCAGTAAATACAATTCCTGCAGCCCACTGAACAAAGGAGCCTATTACAATTCCGAATGATATGTCACATTGGGTCCAACGGGCCTCATATGGGCTTGGTTCAGTGAAAACGGAAGCAATCAAATACAACGGGCCCAAAAGTGTCGTAATGACAAAAACACCCTTACCCGCCTCCCTTCTTTCTAAATCAACCCCACCACCGGCGAGTTTCTAAAAACCGGCAAATCTCCACCATGGCTCACACTCTTCCGCCGAGGTTTCGCCTCCGCGAGCATCGTCATCACATCCCTTATCGACGGTCTATCCTTCGGAAGCTTCGCAGTACACAAAAGAGCGATCCTCAGCGCCAGAAGCATCTCCTCAATCACATGCCTACACTCACCAGCAACACTCGGATCAAGCACTTCCTCCAACCCCTCACTCCTCTTCACCTTCCTCCTTATCCACTCCACAACATCAATCGATTCCTCAAACGAAGGATCAATCGGCATCTTCCCCGTCACCAGCTCAAGTATCACCACGCCGAGGCTGTAAATATCGCTCTTCTCGTCGATCTTGAGCGCGTAACCGTACTCCGGAGCTATGTACCCGTAAGATCCCGCCACCATGGAGACCGTCTCGTTCTTGTGGAGCATCATCTTCGCTAATCCGAAATCAGCGATCCTCGCCTCGAGGTTCGAGTCTAGTAGTATGTTGTTGGATTTAATATCTCTGTGAATGATCGGTGGATAGCAATCGTTGTGTAAGTAGTTGAGTCCTTGAACGACTCCAACGGCTACGTTGTAGCGTGATAACCAGTCTCTTAGTAAAAACTTTTTATCGTCTTGTGAGTGTAAAGCTGTGCCTAAGTTTCCGTTGGGCATGTACTCGTAGACCATCATAACTTCTTTCTCGTTGTGTATGTAACCGAGAATTTTTACAATGTTTCGGTGTCTGAGATTGCCAAGGAGGTTTACTTCTCTTAGTATGTCGTCTTCTTCTTCAGCTTGACTATGATTATGGTGATGATGGTCTTCGATGTCGTTTTGTGGTGACGGTGATCTCCAGAGCTTTTTAACTGCTACTGTTAGTAATGGCCGTTTCATGACTTCTGCTTTGTAGACTATCCCCATGGCTCCCATTCCGATTATGTTTGATTCTTTGATGTGTGTTAAGATGTCTCCTGCTGTGAAGCAGAGTCTTTGGAATGCCACGAGTCTCCATGGCCATTCCTCTTGAGGCTGTTTGCAGAAGAGGTATTCTCTGGCGAAGTTGCTGTAAAGATCCCATCTTCTGTATACCCACCTCCCTGCCAAGAATATCATTCCTAGTGATAAGATGACTGCTGTTCCGACGATGAATCCGAAGATTGCGTGATGCATGTGGATTCTCCCTGGGGTTCTTCTCTCTCTTGCTGACAAAGCTAGGCTCTTGGAGCAAGGAGGTAAAATTCCGCCGCACAAGCCTTGGTTTCCGACGAGGTCGTTTGGGTTTATGGCTGCGAACAGACCGTTTGAGGGGACGGGTCCTGTGAGTTTGTTGAATGACACGTTTAGCATCTCCAGTGTTGGAGAGGCTCCCAAGCTTTGTGGTATGTTCCCNAAAAAAAAAAAAAAAAAAAAAGAACAACCAATCGCGGGCCGCCACGTGTCGACGGGGCCCGCGATTGGTGCAATATACCGTCTCTTCCCCGGCGATTTTGAAGCCTTTTTTCATCTGGGTTCCCGTGCATTGCGGGTCCCTCTTCACTAAGAGACGAATGCAGTCTCTGCATTGATCCTGCTCTAACCATCAAAAGGGGTAACGAAATAAATATTTTTTAAAAACCATTATTGGTTTTGTTTATCACGGGTGGTGGACAATACCGGATATCCACACAATTGTTTTTGTTGATTTTTCTAGAAGTTTTTCAGATAATAATAAATAATTATAGTGCTTTGCTTTCGATATAGATGAAGTTTTACCTTTCAAAAATTAACTAGGTTTTGATCCGTACGTCCACGCGAGTTTATATATTCTTCGTAACAAATAGTTTTATTCACTTTTAAAAGGTGATAACCATAATTAATAGTCTCCTTTTTGCAAATTTTGAGAGTTTATATTGTTTTCTATTTTATTTACAACTTTAGTCTCTTATTAATTTCCCAGTAAATACAATTCCTGCAGCCCACTGAACAAAGGGACCTATTACAATTCCGAATGATGATGTCACATTGGGTTCAACGGGCCTCATGTGGGCTTGGTTCAGTAAAAACGGAAGCAATCAAATACAACGGGCCCAAAAGTGTCGTAATGACAAAAACACCCTTACCCGCCTCCCGTCTTCCTAAATCAACCCCACAACCGGCGAGTTTCTAAAAACCGGCAAATCTCCCCCATGGCTCACACTCTTCCGCCGCGGTTTCGCCTCCGCGAGCATCGTCATCACATCCCTAATCGACGGTCTATCCTTCGGAAGCTTCGCAGTACACAGAAGAGCAATCCTCAGCGCCAGAAGCATCTCCTCAATCACATGCCTACACTCACCAGCAACACTCGGATCAAGCACTTCCTCCAACCCCTCACTCCTCTTCACCTTCCTCCTAATCCACTCCACAACATCAATCGATTCCTCAAACGAAGGATCTATCGGCATCTTCCCAGTCACCAGCTCAAGCATCACCACGCCGAGGCTGTAAATATCGCTCTTCTCGTCGATCTTGAGCGCGTAACCGTACTCCGGAGCTATGTAACCGTAAGATCCCGCCACCATTGACACCGTCTCGTTCTTGTGGAGCATCATCTTCGCTAATCCGAAATCAGCGATCCTCGCCTCGAGGTTCGAGTCTAGTAGTATGTTGTTGGATTTAATATCTCTGTGAATGATCGGTGGATAGCAATCGTTGTGTAGGTAGTTGAGTCCTTGAACGACTCCAACGGCTACGTTGTAGCGTGATAGCCAGTCTCTTAGTAAAAACTTTTTATCGTCTTGTGAATGTAAAGCTGTGCCTAAGTTTCCGTTGGGCATGTACTCGTAGACCATCATAACTTCTTTCTCGTTGTGTATGTAACCGAGAATTTTTACAATGTTTCGGTGTCTGAGATTACCAAGGAGGTTTACTTCTCTTAGTATGTCGTCCTCTTCTTCAGCTTGACTATGATTATGATTATGATGATGGTCTTCAATGTCGTTTTGTGGTGACGGTGATCTCCAGAGCTTTTTCACTGCTACTGTTAGTAATGGCCGTTTCATGACTTCTGCTTTGTAGACTATCCCCATGGCTCCCATTCCGATTATGTTTGATTCTTTGATGTGTGTTAAGATGTCTCCTGCTGTGAAGCTTAGTCTTTGGAACGCCACGAGTCTCCATGGCCATTCCTCTTGAGGCTGTTTGCAGAAGAGGTATTCTCTGGCGAAGTTGCTGTAAAGATCCCATCTTTTGTATACCCATCTCCCTGCCAAGAATATCATTCCTAGTGATAAGATGACTGCTGTTCCTACGATGAACCCGAAGATTGCGTGATGCATGTGGATTCTCCCTGGGGTTCTCTCTCTTGCTGACAAAGCTAGGCTCTTGGAGCAAGGAGGTAAAATTCCGCCGCACAAGCCTTGGTTTCCGACGAGGTCGTTTGGGTTTATGGCTGCGAACAGACCGTTTGAGGGGACGGGTCCTGTGAGTTTGTTGAATGACACGTTTAGCATCTCCAGTGTTGGAGAGGCTCCCAAGCTTTGTGGTATGTTCCCTGTTAGAGAGTTGTTTGAGAGGTCGAGAACAGCTAACATGTGCATCCCGGCTAGTTCCTGAGGGATTTCTCCTACCAGTTGGTTGCTCTTGAGATTTAGGCTCACGAGTTTTTCAAAGGAAGCAATTCTTTCTGGGATTTGGCCTGAGAAACGGTTGAAGGAAAGATCGAGGACAGACAAAGATGGACGATCCTGAATCTGGTTAGGTATGTTTCCAGCGAAGCTGTTGTGTGAGGCGATGAAAGTTTGGAGATTAGGACTTGAGAAAATGGAATAAGGTAGGGATGAGAGATGATTAAAGGATATGTCAATGAACGAGAGTGATTTAGAGGATGTGATATCATCTGGAACTTGACCGGTGAGGTTGTTTTTGGCTAGCTCTAGATGCTGAAGCATTGGCAAGTCACCTGAACCAGCTGGTATTGTTCCGGAAATGAGATTTTTCTGGATTCGGACACGAACTAGAGTCGGACATGAGAAGATGTCCTCTGGAATCTGACCTGAGAATGAGTTGTTGAAGAGAATGAGCTTTGTGAGGTTTCTGGAATAGCACAAACCGGATGGGATGTCGCCTGTTAGCTTGTTTGATGAGACATCTAACCATTTCAACGGCGAACTCTTGCCGAGATCCACCGGTAAAGAACCCACCAGAGAGTTTTGCCACAGCTCGAGAACCTCGAGATTTGGTAATTCAGCAATCTTTGAGGGAATGGTTCCCGTGAGTTGATTCCTCATCAGATTCAGAAGCTGCAGATTCTTCAACTCAGCTACTTCCGTAGGTATTTCTCCTGTGATCTGGTTATCAGACAGATCAAGAAACAGAAGAGAAGTGATGTTGCCGACTTCCCGAGGAATCTTTCCTGTGAGACGGTTTTGGTAGAGATAAACCGTTGTAAGCTGTTTCAGCTGTCCAAAAGAAGATGGAATCGAGCCTGTGAGGTTCCCAACAGCCAAATCGAGGTACTGAAGGCGCGTCAGCTTCCCAAACTCTTCTGGAATCTCACCTGTGAAGCCATTGTATCCAAGAATGACGGTCTCCAAGGAAGAGAGCTCGCCAATCACCTTTGGTAGCTTTCCTCCTAAATTATTACCCGAAAGACCGAGAAACTTCAGACTCTTGAGATTCTTGAAAGAAGAAGGCACGGAGCCTTCAAAGTAACCTCCACGAAAGTCCAAAACCTCAAGTGTAGTCGCGTTGCCGAGATCTTCAGGGAGAAACCCAGAAAAATTGTTGCTTGAGGCATTGACGTGAGTAAGACCAGTGGCCGTTCCTAGACCATAAGGGAAGGTTCCAAAGAAGCTGTTCACACTCACGTCGAAGACCTTCAAGGAAGTGAGATTCGGAAGAGATTTAGGAAGAGAGCACTCGAATGCATTGTTGCTGAGATCAAGGACTTGCAGAGAAGGGAATCTCTGAATCTGATCTGAGATGTTTCCACTGAGATTCATGTTGGGAAGAAGAAGCTTAGCCACGGAGCCATTTGGATCGCAGTGAACTCCGGTCCAGTGACAATGAACCGATGCAGTAGCATTCTCAGGTCTCTTCCAATCTTGGAGATTGTTAGAAGGATCAAACAGGTCTAACTTGATAGCCAACAAGATCTCTTGTTCTTGAAATGTCTCAGAAGAAACAAGAGCGAAAGCAATGAAACAGAAGAGGAGGAAAAGTTGAGGTTTCGTCATTCTCTTCTCTTTCTTCACTTTTGGCTAAGCTTATGGCATTTGAAACCAAATGGTGCAACTGAGATTGAAAGGTCCCCCAAGGAAAGAGTTGATAACAGGAGGAGAGTGGAAACCAAAAGCTGGAAAACAATGATTAGTCAGAATCTTATTTTATTTTAAT